>KN484350.1:0-11042 GCA_000787095.1 Periophthalmodon schlosseri | reverse complement strand
GGTGCCGCCCTCCCCGGAGCTCCCCCGCTGTGTGCCCCCATCCCCACACCTCTTTCCGGGCTTCAGCCCCTGCGCCCTGCCGCTCCTCTGGAGCGTCTCTGGAGCTCCTCCGCAGCTAGCCCCGCTGCTAATGTTAGCCCCCGCAGAACAATGGACCACCATTTTCCCGCCGTTTGATGCGCCCCTCCCCCTCGGCAAAGCCTATATAAACATTAGAAGCGCATTACTACGGCATTTAAACTACACTTTGACTAGAGGCGGATTCCTGGAGCAGCCCGCGGACCAAAGGCGAAACGGGACCGGTCTGAGGCGCTCAGGTGCGCACGGAGGCTCAGACCCGCTGTCACATCCGCAGATGTGCTTTTTCAGGGCTCCCGGAGCTCCGGAGAGGTCAGGCGGAGCGCACAGGACGCCGCTGTTTCATGACCACAAAATGGGCGTTCCGTGTTTACAGCGGCAGCCTGGCACAGTCACGGCCGTGGGGGGCCGGGCCGACACAAACACGCGGAGAGGCGGTGATCCAGCGGAGCCAGAGCTCAGATCCGCCCCGCGGACTTCACCAAAAAGCGGCCATTTTACCCCGCTTTGGAGCGCCCTTCTCCGCCGGGGCTGCCGAGAGACCCCCGTGCAGATCTCGGTCCGGAGCGCGGCGGTGCGTAGCGCGAAACAGACCCGGGGAAAGAGCTGAGGACGGGGTACTCACGTGTCGGGAGGACCGGCTGAAGCTGCGGCAGTAGCGGGGCTTGGCCGGGTTTACTGCCGGGGGTTGGGGCTCTGTAGCGGGCTGGTGTTGTTGTTTGAGGCTGGAGCAGGAGACTGGGGGAGCAGAGGCACAGCGCAGACCCGCCCCGCGCTCCTCCCCGCCGCAGCTGCTTCCATTCAGGGGGCGGGACCGAGGACACGGCCTCCTCACGCTCCCGCCTGCGATTGGCTGAGGCGGGAGTCGAGAACTACAATTAGGCGGGGTTTAGAGAATGCGCCTCTGTGATTGGTTATTGGATATGCGTGACAGGGCGCTAAGCCAATCAGGAGCGAGGAGGCGGGGACAGAGATGCGGTGTAGAATTTCCATCAAAACAAATCTTTGCTACATGCAGCTCGTTTTAACTATTTACTGCAAACAGCTAATTTAACATGTATTTGAAATTATGGGCAAACAGTTCTAACCTAACTGAGGACCTATTGTTTTATTTTACATATCATTAAAGCAGGATCAAAAGTAACTAACTGGAGAATTATTTGATTTGGCCTGTGCCAGGGGCTGTTAAAGGTCTTACATTACACAGAACTGACTTTTGTGAGTTTTAATCCGTGTTAGAATGTTGTTACCTCCTCAAAAACAGACCTGGAGTTGTGTTTTGTTTCATTCACACATTCACAGTCTGTCTCCAAACCTGAAAATGCTCTGTTCCACCTTGTGATGTCATGAAGTGGTAGTTTTCAATTTAACACCTCCTTTTACCTTTTGTTTATTAGAGATGGGTAATTCCACCAAATCATCCAAATGATTGTAGTGAAGGTGTGTGGAGTTTTAAAACGCACACTTCCTGTATTACCACATGATGACATCACAAGGTGGAACAGAGTGCTTTCAGTTTGAGAAAAGAACTCAGCATAAACATGCAGGATCTGTGTTAAACATATGTGAATGGAACAAAACACGACTCCAGGTCTGTTTTTTGATGAGGAAACAACATTATATAGATCAGAAAATCGGGTAATATGGGCCAAAAATTTCAAAATTTGTTCTCAAAATCTCAAACTCTCAAGCGACTTAATAAAAGAAACAAGTCCGATGATCTCTGCGTTAGAAAACTGTGGCGCCCAATGGGAGCTGACGTCGCTGTAAACGTCGTCACAACAAAGCGCCGTGTAGCTGTCGGCGCCCCCTATGGACAGCCGCACATCACACTAGTGAGCAGCGTATTTTTAAAAATTTGTACCAAAATGACGATGCAACGCTGCTGAATCCTACGTGTGAGTGAGTGAATGGAGAGGAGAAACAACTATAACATGGTTAAAAGCTCTAAAAAGTCGATTTTGCAGAATAGGTCTGATTTAAACAATATATGAATAAACACTTCAAAGGATAAGCAGGTTTATTTAAATACGTCAGAGTAAAACAGCTTCTTGGTCTTGGAGCTGGGGTTTTTCATCCCCATTTTCTTTTCCATGGTCAGTCATTCGGTTAGTAATGTCTTTAATATTTGTTACTTCTTCAAAATGCCTTCATACGGCGTGGAAAACGGAGGCAGCCGATTGGACGGTCGGTCACGGTGTGGGCGGAGCATCACCTTCCAAAATGCCATCGATTTCTGAAACTAGTTCCTTAAAAGGCGGACGCTTATCTGGCCTCTGAAAGCAAAACAGAAGGTTTACGAAAATGTGCAAAAAAATCTTCAAATGAATTTATGTCTCGTTACTAATTACATTAAAATTGTTATCAGTGAAATTTCAAAACTGTAATTAGTCAGATTTTTTTTTATCGATAGGCTCTGTGCACAATAGCGCCCCCAACCTCACTGTTAGCGTCACTACTTCGTGTCCAGTTTTATCTCTATGAGGTTATTTGCCGAGTTACGCTAAAATAAATAAATATTTGAAGATCAGACAGTGACAGGGAGCTGTAGGTGGGTTAGGGGTCAGAGGTCAGAGGTTAGGGGGTTAGGGTCAGGCAGTGGACAGGGAGCTGTGGGTGGATGTCCTGACAACATGGTCAGGCAGTGGACAGGGAGCTGTGGGTGTATTTCACTGACAACATGTTAAAAACTACACAAATAAAATCACCGGAGGAATGTTCAGTGTTTAGAAAGAGACATGTTTGTGTCTCAATGCTAACGCTAATGCTAATTTTGAGGCATAATGCACATACATATATTAAAACAACACCACAAACTGAAGTATTCTACATATAAAAATAAGGGAGTCTTTATTTTAATTAATTTAAGTTTTAAAGTGTTGTTTATTTTATGTTTTCCAATTTTAATAAAAGCGACTGTTAGCTTTGGGACACAGTGAGCTAGCTAGAATGCTACTGCACAGAGCCTATTAACAGCACAAATTATTACATAGTTAAAATTAGGGCTGAATGATTTGGGAAAAATATATAGACCTATTTGCGATTTGTTTTATTTTTTTATTATTATTTTTTGCAATTTCTGTTTTAATAAAGGGATTTTGTTCAAAGTTCACATTTTAAACGCGTCCAGAAGAATTGACAAAAAAGACCGAAATATTAACTGACAAACTAACACAAGAATCACATTTCAGAGCATGTTTGTACAGAGCTAAACTACAGCGTTAGCAGTTTTTATGCAGAATAAGACCGGAGATTGTGTTGTTTGTGGAAGAAATTATGGTACATAAAACATTGCAGCCTTTGTGATTTGCTAATTCCATTAAATGTTTGTGGAGAAAATGATGGTATTTCAAAAATGGCAGCCTTTTTTTTTTTTTTTTTTTTGCGTCCACTGAAATTCCGATTTTGATTCGATTGTGATTCATCTCGCGGCTCTAGCTAAAATAAAGCCAGTTTGGCAGTTACGGAGGATGAGGACCGTTCCCACCTCGTGCCAGCACTTCTGCATGAGGCCGTAGATTATCTCCGACGCCAGTTTGGGCCGGTACAGGCGGTGGCCGTGCATCACCATGGTTACGACCTCGTGGTTCGAGTTCTGTTCGAACGGCATGCGGCCCTCGGTGAAGACCTCCCACATCAGCACACCTGCGTACGCCGAAAACAAACACGCGAGTGAGGGATTAATGCTGCGCTACGTAACTTTTTGAGTGGAGGTTCTGCCGTCTGCTTGTCTCCATGGAGATGTCGTTGCGTTAATTGGAATGCTCCACAGTGAGGCATTAAGCTTCTCTGTCTTGCTTCTATTCGATTGCAGGTGTTTTTATTGCTCAAGAACACTGCGTACTTAGTGTGAGCGGGGTCGCCTCTCCGCAGATCTGACCGGTATCTCGGCTTGGCACCACTAGGCCAAATTACAGGTCAGATCTGTGGAAAGGCGACCCCGCTCACACTAAGAATACATGTTTATCAAGGTACTTTTACGCCGTACCTGCAACTGAATAATTGCTAAATAAATATGTTTAACACCAGTGTGGAACATTCCAGGGAAAGCGATACCGCCCCCATGTGGCCTGGCAGCAGGTGACGGATCCCCTCCAGTAAAGTTACACAGTGCAACTTTAACTACATCCAAAAGCATTTCAGTAGTAGTCAACGCTCTCATTCATGTGGGTCTGTGTAAGAAAAAAATCTAGCCCTTGCACTCATAGAACCAGAGTTACGTTAATTAACCTGAGTTTTTATTTTCTTTGTAGAGTTTTAGAGGCAGAACCACTGGCCCACATTATCTCTCCCTTACTACTTGCTTTCGCTCTTTCGGGGAGGGCATCCGGGTCTCTCCTACTCTTCTCCTACGCTCCTCCCTCTGAGCATCGCGTGCCTCCTCCCCTCACGTTACATCAGTGTTGTCTCGAAACAAAACATTTCAAACCTGATTTCGATACTAAGGAATAAACTCAATACTGACTCCGATACCACAATAATAATAAAAACTCTTACTTTAGACAACAGAATGTGATTTTCAACATTAAATGGTAGTATTTTCTTTTCTATTCCCATGTGGCCTTATATCTGTGTGATCCCTCAGTCGTCCAGTAGGTTCCATAGTGGTCCACGGGCGTAAACTTGTCTATGTGTCTTATACTTGTGAAAGATACAGCTCAAGATCATCTAAAACTATTCAGGAAAGGTTCATTTCTAGTCCTGCGAATTTCAGTGCTAGTTTCAGTATCGATTAGCATCTGATTTTCAATACTTTCTTTACTTGGGAGCTAGACATCATGAAGAATCTACACTCTGCTCTGTGTGCGTCCTCACCAAACGACCACACGTCCGACTTGCTGCTGTATTTGCAGAAGTTAAAGACCTCGGGAGGAGACCACTTCACCGGGAACTTGGCTCCGGATGAGCTGGTGTACTGGTCATCCAACACGTATCTAAAAACAACAACAGAAAATCATGACCAAAGCTCCCACGATCTATATATTTGATTGAATATTTTCAGATGGGGACGGGGATGAACAGGGGGTCCATAAAGTCTCTTTACAATTATAAAATTTAATTACAAAGGCAATTGATATCTGCGTAACCCCTCAGTCGTCCAGGTAGCTGTTTCCAGTTAGCAAACAACAGCTAGTTTCCAGTTTCAGTGTCGTTAGCTCCTCCCTTCAAATAGATATAAGGCAGTGTCCAGCAGTGACCTGACCAGATCTGAAGAAGCGGCTTGGATGAGCAGCCAAACGTCTTCACTCGTAGATACATTAATTACTGTATTTTCCAGAGTATAAGTCGCACTGGAGTATAAGTCGCACCAGCCAAAAAATGCATAATAATGAAGAAAAAAACATATATTTCACATTTAAATTGCAGTATAAGTCGCACCCCAGGCCAAACTATGAAAAAAAGTGCCACTTATAGTCCGGAAAATACGGTAGATTTGTTCTGTTGTACTCGGTGGTTATAAAAGTTTTTAGTTTGGTTATAAAAAGTCACATTGCATTTTTGTATTTCAGGCATCATGTCGATTAAAGTGGCGTCCTTTTGAATGAACCCCTAAGAAATGGCTCCTCCTGTAGAAAAGGCACAATGTCATGGGTCCTGTGGGGCCACGTTAAAGATGTCGTGTATTTGACAAAGATACGGGACATTACTGAACTAACGCAAAAGATACAGATGTGATTGAACCATAGATGAGGCTCTGCTACAGAGAACACGGCAAGAAATCCAGTCCCATCTTGATGCGCTTCGTGCGACTGATGGAGCCCATATAGAGGTGGATTAAATGAGGTAAAACACTTTGGAAACCACTGAGTACAAAAGAACAAGTCTGATTAAGGTGTCTTTGAAATACATTTTTTTAATTGTAAGGAGACTTTATGGACACCCTGCGTATAACTCTACAGGAAATTCACTATTTTTGAAAGAAATATTCAAACTTATGATCCACAAATGTTTAACCTTGTTGTTATTTGTTTGGGATCGGCTCCACAAACTCGTCATATTAATCTCACGTCTTAAAGTCCTTTGAAATGACGATAAACACGTCTTTGGGGCTGAATAACACCACCGCTTTCTGGAGCTACTGTGAACAAATTATTTCACTTTTGTTTATTTATACCGACAGAGAAGACGTTGAACTTTGAGCCAGTTTTTGTTTCATGTGGATAGGCCCAGTAATTACAGAGATATTAACCATAAACGAGGTCGACACATCTATAATCTGACAGTTAAACAGCAAATTCTGCCCTGTCTCCAGCTCTGTTTAAACTATAGGGCGTCAAGAATGTTGTGAGGTCGTGTGAACTCAACCTATCGGTGTGTTTCGGATGACATCACCACATTCTATCGGCCAATAACGTTTAACACAGACGGGGGGCGGCTGAAATATTGTTAAAATGCTGATTTCTGTTGTAACACGGTGAGCTCTTGGGTCTAGTCAAAAATAGAAATGATCCAGTTCAAAGTTTGTGAATTTACCCTTTGGTTATTTGGATAAACTCCCATTTAAACACGATGGACAAAGGTCGAAGGTCAAAGGGGATTATAAAACGTAGCGCACAGTGACGAGTGCAAACCTGGTCATGCCGAAATCGGACACTTTCACCACCATAGAGTCATTCACCAAACAGTTCCTGGCAGCCTGAAAAAAAATTAAAGGAGCAATGTGTAACTTTTCTGATCTGGAGATGTAACACATGGAGAGTGTTCCACAGTGTGATATATCTATATATATATATATCTATCTTGAATGTTTTCGATTACAGATATTTTTATTCCTCAAAAATGAATGCGCTCGCTTCTCCACGGATCTGACCTGTTACTTGAAAAGCCACGTGGCAGAGTACCGTATTTTCCGGAGTATAAGTCGCGCTTTTTTTCATAGTTTGGCCGGGGGTGCGACTTATACTCAGATGCGATTTATATGTGAAATATATCTTTTTAAATTAATTATTATGCATTTTTTGGCTGGTGCGACTTATACTCCAGTGCGACTTATACTCCAGTGCGACTTATACTCCGGAAAAACGGTAGTCAATTTTGTTTGTTGCCTCCCGACCAATAACTTGACTAAACAACAGCATTTCTTTGTATTTACAGGTATTTCTATAGCTAAAAAAAACATTCATCGTTACTGTGAGCGGCCAAATTACAAGCCAGGTCTGTGGAGAGGAGAGCGAATGTTTTTTCAAAGTATTTTTTAGCAATAAAAACATCTCCAATGAGTCTTATTTATTGTACGAAATGTTCCGCAGCGGTGCCCCAGCCGTACCAGGTCTCTGTGGATGAAGCTGTTGTTCTCCAGGTACTCCATGCCCTGGCACACGTCCAGGGAGGCGCTGAGGAGCACGTCCCTGTTCAGGGTTCCTCGTTTCTGCCTCAGGACGTTCAGGAGACACCCCAGCTCCATGAACTCAGTGACGATGTAGATGGGCCTCTGCTGACTGCACACGCCGTACAGCTGCACCAGGCGAGGGTGGGACAGACGCCTGAGGGAACCAGGGAACACGGGAGCTTTATGTTACTGGGCTGGTTTTTATAATACTCGATGAAGTTCTCCTCGTACATGGATCCTTCTCTGATATAGTGGTAAGTAGTAGTAGTAGTAGTAGCAATAGTAGTAGTAGTACTCACGTCATGACCTTGGCTTCCTCGATGAAGCCCTCCTCGTACATAGCCCCGTCTCTGATGTTGTAGTAGTAGTAGTAGTAGCAATAGCAGCAGCAGTAGTAGTAGTAGTAATTGTAGTAGTAGTAGTAGTACTCACATCATGACCTTGGCCTCCTCGATAAAATTCTCCCCATACATAGCTCCTTCTTTGATGTAGTAGTAGTGGTAGTAGTAGCAGTAGTAGTAGTAGTAGTAGTACCTTGGCCTCCTGGATGAAGTCCTCGTCGCACATAGCTCATCCTCTGATGTCGTAGTAGTGGCAGTAGTAGTAGTAGTAATAGTAGAAGTAGTAGTACTCACATGACCTTGGCCTTTTTGATGAAGTCCTCCTCGTACATAGCTCCTTCTCTGATGTAGTAGTAATAGTAGTAGCAGTAGCAACAGCAGCAGTAGTAGTAGTAGTAGTAATTGTAGTAGTTGTAGTACTCACATCATGACCTTGGCGTCTTCGATGAAGTTCTCCTTGTACATAGCTCCTTTTCTGATAGTAGTAGTAGTAGTAGTAGGAGCAGCAGCAGTAGTAGTAGTAGTAGTAGTAGTAGTAGTAGTCAGAGGTGGGGCCAAGTCGTTTTGCAAGTCTCAAGTAAGTTTCAAGTCTTTGGCCTCAAGTCAAAAGTCCCAAGTCAGCGGCCCACAAGTCCAAGTCAAGTCCAAGTCAAGTCCAAGTCCTCTGCTTTGAGCTTCAAGTCCTTTCCAGTCTTTAAACCGAAGTACCAAATACAACTTGTATTTTTGTAGTTTATCTGCTTTTTAAACTAAATGGTCCTACTTTTGAAAAGGCTAAGAGAAGTAGATGTGCTTCCATGACAAGACCTTAATGCGAATCATTACAGTCATAATCCAAAGATTATAGATTTAAAAATGCTTAACAGTTATTTCATCATGTAATCTGCAATGAAATGGAGCAAAGCATCATGGTCTTTGTAGTTCTGTTTTTTAGCTGCAGCCGCAACAAAACAATGCAATTTATTGTGACCCCAATATTATGGTAAGACACGATGTCACAGTATTTCAGTTATTGTTACATCACTGGTAGTGGGGAAAGGACGAAGTGGGGAGGGCCACGTTTGAGTGTCTGAAGTCAAACAGGTCAAGTCAAGTCAAGTCCCGAGTCATTGTCCTTCAAGTCCAAGTTGAGTCACAAGTCTTAGTCCATTTTATTAGGTCTCAAGTCTCAAAATAGTGACTCAAGTCTGACTCGAGTCCAGGTCACGACTAGCAAGTCCCCACCTCTGGTAGTAGTAGCAGGAGCAGCAGTGATAATAGTGGTAATAGTAGTAGTGGTAGTACTCACATCATGACCTTGGCCTCCTCGATGAAGTCCTCCTCGTACATAGCTCCTTCTTTGATGGCTTTGATGGCCACTTTGTGTTGAGCTCTCCACTTGCCCAGTCGCACCTGCCCAAACTGGCCACTGCCCAGCTCCTTCATGAAGGTCAGCTCACTCGGGTTTATCTCCCACTTCTCTGCAAAACAACAACAGCAACACTGAGGTCGTTTTCACACCACCACCAGTCAGGTCAACATAAAAGAGCATTCACTCCGAGAGCAGTGCTTGGGCCGGCGTTTGAAACAGGAGGTCCCCGAGCGGCTCCACTCACACTCTGGAGCGGGGTGAGTGCGGCGCGAACACGGCCGACCTACGCAGTCCGCTGTGACAGCAATGCCCAATTCCAAGTGCTTGGAAGCAGACAGACCCCAAGTGCTTGGAATTGGGCAAAAAAGTTATCAGATCACGTATATTTCTATGAATGGGCGCTGCAGAGCTGCTGTTTGACACGTTCCTCTGATGAGGCAATTTGGATCAATTTCAGACGGAGACTAGTCTCCTCCTGCCTCTGTCTGCGCAGGTGAGCCCGGGTCTGTCTGCGCAGGTGAGCCCGGGTCTGTCTGCTTCAAAAAGCCTTTCCTCCACCTTCAGCGTGTACAGTCTTCACAGTGTATTTAGCCACAGGTGAAAGGGGAAGCGAGCGTGTGCGTCTTCACGGGGCTCTGTCAGTTCGCTTGAAGCACGTTGTCATAGAAATAAGTTCGGCGATCAGCTGATGGACTCTCATGTGGCTCATGGCCAAAAAGTAAAGTAAACAGAACTACATCTAGTGCCACTGGGGTCGGCCACAGAGCCACTAACGTGTGTGAAAACCACCTTAGACAGAGTAAAAGAATCATGTATCAAACTGTGAACTGAAAACCAGCCCACAGGAGAAGATTCAGGTCAGTTTCTGTGGCTCAGTTTCTGTGGCTCAGTTTCTGTGGCTCACCGTAGCTGAATCCGGCTGTAGAAGGAGCCGACGTGTCTTCTTTCCCGACAGGATACCTCAGTCTGGCAACGAGACCTGGAAGAGCAGTCAACCAAAGGGAGAAAATTCAGTATTTGCATTTAAAGGAGCACTGTGTAACTTCCTTATCTCCTCATAGATGTTACTGCTTTCCCTGGAATGTCCCACAGTGCAGCATTAGTATGACATCACATTTATCCATCTTGCATTTATTTCATTAGAAAAACGTGCATTCCTAATGTAAAGGGGGGGTCACCTCTCCACAAATCTGACCTGTAACTTGGCCTGGCAAAGAAATAACATCTCCATGGAGAAAAACAGGCCAGGGTCAGATCTGTGGAGAGGCGACCCCACTCACAGTAAGAACGCATGTCTTTCAAGGTAATTTCGAGCAATAAAAACACGCAATAAAATAAATGCTTGATACGTTTAATGCCATACTGTGGAACATTCAAGGCAAAGCAATAATAATCATGGAGACAAGAAGGCGGCTCAGAAAAGTTACATAGTGTGTCTTTAGCACGTTACCTGCGGCGTTGTGCTTGTGGTACTCGATCAGGTCGGGGATGTTGCTGAACAGGTGTTTTTCGGCCAGGTAATACTGCTTTGAGGAGCCCTGGGTCTCCTTAATGTGGTAATGTTTGATCGCAGACCCCCCCTCCCTGAAAAACACCAACACAGGGATTCTGGGAATTCTGGGGACTATGTTAAATAGAACAAAAACATTCAAAACATGTCATTCTAAAAGACAACGACTTAAAAACAAACAAAAAAAAGTTCCTCCTTTATGCAGAAAACATATGACGACTTTCACAACTGCCCTGACTTGTCCTGGTTTGAGCTCAGTTTAGTTCTGATGTACTACTACTACTACTATTATGACTACCACTACTACTACTACTGTTATGACTACCACTACTACTACTACTACTACTACTACTACTACTACTACTACTACTACTACTACTACTACCACCAAAATCGACAACAACCATGTGATGGAAATTTAAGTGTGCTCAT
>JACM01046072.1:0-20444 GCA_000787095.1 Periophthalmodon schlosseri | reverse complement strand
GCAAAAAGAAAAAGAAAAATTCAAAAAGTAAAAAAAATCAAAAAGTAAAAAAAATCAAAAAGTAAAAAAAAAATTCAAAAAGAAAAAAAATCAAAAAGTAAAAAAAAGTCAAAAAGTAAAAAAAAAAATTCAAAAAGTTAAAAAAGTTAAAAAAAAATCAAAAAGTAAAAATAATTCAAAAAGTAAAAAAATCAAAAAGTGAAAAAAATTTTTAAAAAGTAAAAAAAAATCAAAAAGTAAAAAAATTAAGTAAAAGAAAAAAATTCAAAAAGTAAAAAAATTAAAGAGTAAAAGAAAAATTCAAAAAGAAAAAGAAAAATTCAAACAGTAAAAAAAAAAATTTAAAGTTAAAAACAATCAAAAAGTAAAAAAAATTCAAATCATCCAAACAGAGCACTCTCAAAATGCTGCATTACTGGTGGTTCTAGAGTGTCTAAAAGCACAGTAGGAGGGAGAGCTTTCACTTACCAAGCTCCTGTGTTATGGAATCAGCTCCCTGCCTATGTTAAAAAGCCCCCCACAGTCTCTACATTTAAGACCAGGCTTAAAGCGTTCCTCTTTGAATTATCTTATGGCCAGGCCAGTTAGGAGCAGAAATAAAACCTGCAGTTTTAGTTAAGCTGCCTTAGGAGCAGCTATGCTGGGGGAAGTATGGCAACCTGCAATCCTCTGTTTCCTCCTACTTTCCCTGTCAACTAGATTCACTCTTCATTGCACCTGGAGTTTGTTTAATGCTCTTCACATGTTGTTCCCTGTCCCACTCCCCTCTGGGGAGTGCAACAGTTTCAGATGCCCTCTCACTGACCGCCCGGTGATGGCTGGACCCTAGAAGCCCCTCCTATGCCCTGATCCTGTTCCGTGGACCTGGATCCTCTCTTCCCTCTTCTATTTGCTTGTTTTCTGTTGATTAATTTGCTTGTCTGTTATTTACCAGTGTCTGTTTCATTGCTGATTTTCTAACTTTCTGTTGGTTAAATCAATTCTCATGTTCAGCCCTAAGAGGCAACTGCTGTTGTGATTTTGAGCTTTACAAAAATAAATTGAATTGAATGTCAGTGTTTATGTCTGGTATAGCATTTCAGTAGCAAAGTGCTAACTAGAGTAAAAGAACGAAAAGTAGCCTCAAAACAAAGACATTTGCAACACTCACTGCTCAGATGGGCCACCTCTCAGAGCCCAAGTCTTCACAAATAACATCAGTTTTAATCCTGACTTAAAATGATTGTAAAAAAAAAAAAAAGAATATAATACAGCATGTTGACAGCAGCAGTGCATGTGTCCTCTGTCTCTGTCCTCGACAATCCTCTCTCTTCTACACACTGACACTTAAAAAGACAAAAAAAAAAAAAAAAACCCACTAAAAACAAGCAGCATTTCTGTTGCTGGTATGATTTTTTATTCAACAGTCAGAAGTTTAGTTCAGACTACTAGAGCATTTAAAACCAGCGCTGCTTCAGTCAGAGTGCACTGGTGTACAAATAGGAGCGTCACTCTGGGGTTGTTGCATTCAGGTGCACTATGGCATCACAGACAGATGTACCACTACACAGATAAACATTGATGCAATGCCACATATTAGGACATTAATCTGTTTGTAAATTGGATTAAATGGCTGTATTCTAGCCAGACATAATGCAGTATAACATGTCCACGTGGACTACTGGCCAATCAGCTATATTTTGGCTGATAGCTGATATCTCTCCAAACAACCATATCAGCCGACAATATTCAACATGTGTGGAACCTTATTTGTGAGAATCTAGTCACCCGTTTGTTAATGTAAAACAGAGCTCCTCACTGTGTTCTAAAGAAACATACGGAGTGCCACAGTGTTCTGTACTTGGTCCATTCCTCTTCCCACTTTATATACTGCCATTAGGTAATATCATCAGAAAACATGGCATTATCTTCCATTGCTATGCTAATGACACACAGCTGTATTATTGATGAAACCAGGATGACACTTAACTATCTTTTTCTTATCCCTAAAAAAACAGAGGTACTATGCACTCATCTACTTACATTATTTTGAAATAACAGTATTCTTACTTGAGCACTATTTTTAGCTACTTAACCCAGAGGTCACACGTACACACCATCCCATCCAGTGAGGCACAGATGTATGTAAGCAGACATCCTCTGTGGTTCATTTTTGATATACCATCGCTGACTGTAGAGAAAGTGACAGCTGTTTGACATGTTTAACTTATAAAACTGCAGCTGATTTACTGTAAGTTTTTCCCAGCTATAATCTACTGTACATATGACCTCCACATAGCAGGAGGGAGAGCTAGTATAAAAAGGGCCCTGAGCTCAGTGTTTGTGGGTTAGGATCTTATGGTAAGCTCTTGTACTTTACCAAGTGTCAGTCCAGACCTTTCCTCTTCAGCTCAATGGAACATCATGTCTCCACAGGTCTCCAGGATGTTTCCTTCCAGGTTCTCTGTGCTGGCTCTGCTGCTGTTCTCGGCCTACTGCTGGGCTGAGGAGGTGCACTTTTTGTTACTATATATCAATAGCTCCAAATCTGCATAGTTTAACATAGTTTTTTCTTTGTTTTCCTGATAACAATGCTATATTTTGTCCTCAACTGGATAGTCAGGTACAAGTCACTTAAATTATACATAAAAAAAAACATTGTTTGGGAATTGCAGTACATTGCTTTATTTTTATATTATTTGCAGAACTGTCTGCATCTGAACTTCTTGAGAAAGCCAACGCCATCATCGGTAAGCTCCTCTCTTAGTATTTTAAATTAAATAGCTACAGTACATCTTATTGTCTCCGTGGCCCCAGTGCATCATGAAGGCGAGCCCATCCTGATCGAGGGAGATATTGCCATAGACACAGAGGAAGAGAGGAACGCTGACCCCTGCACCTCCAGAGGCTGCATGTGGGGCAAATACACAGACGGAAAGGTCTACATCCCCTACTCCATCTCCAACAGCTACTGTGAGAACTATAAATGTACAGCAGAAAAACAGTGAACACTGAATCAGATAACATCTGCCGCTGTCCTCTCAGCTTCTCGGGAGAAGTCCATCATCACTCGTGGTCTGGAGTCTTTCTCCTCTTTCTCCTGCATCCGCTTCAGACCCAGCAGAAGCTCTGACCGCGACTGGCTGAGCATCGAGTCTCAGAGCGGGTAAAAGAAAACCACTCACCAATCTCCATCACCAAACATTCATTGCATTTGTGTCACGAGAGAAAACCCCTACTTCTGTAGACACAGCTGCCCTGCTGGAAGCAAGGCTGCAAATCTATGCCATCAAACCCTTAGACTCCCAACAACACACATACACACATACCCACACAAACACAAACACACATTCATAAAAAGACAAAGTGTGTGAAGTGTATGGACTGGTATTACTGATCTACGATCAAACCTGACCTGATCTCACTGAGTAAAAGCTCCAAAGTTAAGCCTGTGGCTTATTTGGCCTCTTAATTTTGCAATAAAATCAGAAATTAGACACACATTCAAAATTGACTGAATGTTATGTGCTCTTGTCTGCAGCTGCTGGTCATATGTGGGTCGCCGTGGGAGAAAGCAGGTGGTGTCTCTGTCCCGTAGAGGTTGTCTTTACCATCAAACTGTCCAGCACGAGCTGCTCCACGCTCTGGGCTTCAACCATGAGCAGACCCGCTCCGACAGGGACAATCACATCAAGGTCCTGCTGCAGAACGTGGTATCTGGTAATGGCCTCCAGATGATGCTCCTGTTTTGTCTGTCTGTCTGTTCTCCAATGGTTCATGTCAAACACATTTATTTTTTTACAGATAAACAGCACAACTTCAGAAAGATCGCCACTCTGAACCAGGGCACTCCCTATGACTACGGCTCCGTCATGCAGTACCACAGGTAAGCACAGAGACACCAGGTGCACTCTGGCTCAGCTGCACTCAGGAAACAGACGGCTCCTGAACTCCTACTGGACTGACACCAACGTCATCATCACATAAAACACAGCACCTCTTCAAGAGTGCCACCACCTCTCCCTGTGGGATCTCTATAGACAGAGCTCATAAGAGCAGCAAACTTCCTGGGACTAACTTAGAAGACAATGACAAAAGAAAGACCACGTTACAACAAAAGCACAGCCATATGGTCATTCTTGAAGAATCTCCTAAGCAACTTGGATGCAACTCTTTTTTCTCTTTTACAGGACTGCATTCTCCAAGAATGGTAAGCCCACCATGGTTCCCATCCCCAATTCCAACGTCAATCTGGGAGGAGCTAGGGAGATGAGCGCCAATGACAAGAAGAGACTCAACACTCTGTACAAGTGCTGTGAGTGTCACCCCTTTATTGAGGGTTAGCGTTCTACTACAGCTCCATATGCTTTTGTTTGTTGTATTTCAGAAAGAAGAGCCCCACACAGACTGGTGAAGCTTCAAGCCAGCAGACGACTGGTCACTGTGGCTTCTGAAACTACAGTAAAGAACTACAAAAAAAATTTAAATAAAAAATATGAACAATCCAGCTCTGTTAGTATTGCTATTTTGTTGTTATAAAAAGTATCGGCACCAGGTGCTGGGGCACCAGTGGCAAAATGTCATGTCCTTAGGCAAGACACTTCACCAACATTGCTGTGTGTGTGAGTGTTGGTGGTGGTCGGAGGGGCCGATGGAGCAGATTGGCAGCCTCACTTCCATCAGTCTATCGCAGGGCTACAATAGTAGCTTACCACCACAGAGTGTCAATGAATAACACACTGTAAAGAACTTTGAGTATCTTGAAAGGCACTATATAAATCTAATGGTTAATTTAATCAAAACACAAAATTCCACATTTATTTAACAAAATAAAAGGGTTGTCATATATTTCATTTGACAAATCATAACTATTGTTGAACAAACTTTAAGACATTAGATTATTATGGGAAGCTTGTAGAACCAATCTCCATCAAATAATGATAAGGATATTTGTGGATCAAAAGTTTTGGATATTTCTTTCAATCTCAGGGACTCTCCCATAGAGTTAAACAGACCCCTGCCCTCCATCTAAAATTCTGACATTATAAAAGTGTAGACCATGAACGCAAGCTATTAAAATGAAAATGTGTTATTTGTGAGTAGTGCAACCTGCCCTGATCTACACCTGTTCACTTTCACACAAACATTTGCAGTACCTGTGATAAAGGGTGCTGCGAGGTTGATAAATGTGTATTAATAGCTCTTCTAAACTTTAGAAGGACATAAAAGGCCAGAAACAGATCGGCTCTCTGATCTGCACATAAAGGTAAGTCTCTGTATTTGATATGAATAATATGAATTCATAGTACATGCTAAGTCTATCACAGTTCAGTTGATACCAGTTCACACAGGTCTGCTGTCACCATGGTGATATTCTTCTGGACATCTGTGGCTCTCCTGTTGGTGTCCTCATCCTGGGCTGAGGAAGGTAAATGATATATCATTTTTTATGTTAAAAATTATATATATAAATAATACAAAATATATACATATATATTTTAATTTTGTAAATTGTAGCACAAAGTAAAGTTAAGACAGCTGGTCTTCATTAGCAGAGGAGACTATGATGCCCCCATAGTCTAAACAAATGGTTAAAAAAAAAATACAGTATGCTTGTGGTGTCATTAATGAGCAGAAGTAACCATCTTTAATCTGTAATCAGTTTTTGATGAGTAAAGGCAATAAGTGACATTTAAACAATGTCCCTTTGGAAAAAAAACTTGTATGACCCCAAGTAGGCAGTTACATATTAGCTAGTTAGCCATGTTTCAATTTTATTTGTTATGTTAATGTGCATTGTGAACTGACTTAAAAACACAAAAACTTTACCATCACATATTTAATTGCAGTATTCATTTATTAACTATATTCAAACTTGTTTCTGTCTTTTCCTGGGGTCATTTGGACATGTGAAACAATGCTGAGATCATGGTCTACAAAAGAGATGCAGTGGATATTCTATCTAGCTCTTGTTTGCGTACCCCAGTTGATTCACACTTGCACACACACCACATCAAAATTAGGACTAGACTGGGACTTCATCTGGAACTAAACCAGGACTACAACAATAGCAAGTCCACATCAGAGGGACGAAAGTGGGCTCATGCAGGACCAAACCAGAACGCACACTGTACATTGACCACTACTATTGTAGGATTGTCAAAAGCATCGAAAATCAGATACTAATGCAGGTATCAATACTGAAAACAAGTCCCAGTCACAGGACAGAAATGAACCTTTCCTGAATATCTTTAGAATGATCTTGAGCTGTATCAGAACAATATTAAGCCCACATAGACTAGTACACTCCCATGGACCACTATGGAACCTACCTGGACGACTGAGAGATCACACAGATATAAGGCCACATGGAAATAGAAAACGTACTACCATTTAATGTGCAAAATCACATTCTGTTGTCTAAAGAAAGAATGTTGTTTTTATTATCATCGTGGTATCGGAATCGGTATTGAGTATCGAGTCTATTCCTTAGACTCAAAATTTAATTTTAAATTTTAGTATCATGACATCACTACTGTCTTGTAGAGGTGACCACCCTGAAAAATGTCAGTTCTAGAGAGCCATCTGTGGGTGAATTGCTGGAGAGAGCCAACAGGAATCGTGGTGAGTATAGATATACTAAGATCTGATCTGGAACTGCTAAATATGGTATTGATAAGTGCATCTGTGTTAGTTCCTGATTCTGATGAGCCCACCCTGATCGGAGGAGACATTGCCATTAAATCTGAGGCGGACAGGAATGCTGACCCCTGCACCTCCAGAGGCTGTCTGTGGCTCAAGTACACTGACGGAAATGTCTACATCCCCTACTACATCGCCAACAACTACTGTAAGCACACTCCATTCTACTACATCGCCAACAACTACTGTAAGCACACTCCATTCTATGACATCGTCAACAACTACTGTAAGCACACTCCATTGTACTACATCGCCCACTACATCCCCCAGTACAACATCAACCACTAATGTAAGCACACTATATCCCCCAAAACAACACCCACCACTACTGTAAGCACACTACACCCCCCAAAACAACACCAACCACTACTGTAAGCACACTACAACACCCACCACTACTGTAAGCACACTACATTCCCCAAAACAACACCAGCCACTACTGTAAGCACACTACATCCCCCAAACCAACACCCACCACTACTGTAAGCACACTACATCCCCCAATACCCGATATCAATCGATACCAGTGAGAGAGTGAAAGCCGTATTTCCTTTACACAAAAATAACACTGAACAAAACGTGTTATGTTGCTGTCATTTCCCCTCAAGTAACTATAGAACTGTTGCCTGACAAATCCAAACTGATATCTTTGTATTTTTTATACAGATTGATATCAGTCTGGTCCCCACTCTGTTGCGTCTCAGCCTGGTCAAACGTTATCATCCAAGCAGATCAGCAACAACCAGTAAATATTAGTCTTAGTATTATTATGACATCGGTGTATATGTCCAACCAAGATAACGGCTGAACCCATATTCGGATATCCAATCCAGCAAATTTTCCAGGATAGGTGCCGATATCTGATACCAGTATCGGAGCGTTGCATCCCCAGTCCATACTCTAAGCACACTACATTCTACTAAATCGCCTAGCACTACTGTACAGGAGACCAGTGCAGGAGACCAGTGCAGGAGACCAGTGCAGGAGACATCTGTGATGTTCAAAGTTATATGAATTACCATGTTGTTTTTAGCAGTAATATATGCTCTCGTCAAATGATCATGTTCCCTTATCAGAATGAATTATTTATCATTTATTTTAACCCTGTTGGCTTTTAAATATAGGCTACAATGAATGATGAAATTCATGTTTAACAATAACTATACAGAATTTATGATTTTAAAACCGAAACCACCCTTTTATGACTTTAAATGCATTTTCAGACATGAAATGGCAGCCCTTCTCTCAAAAAAAACAAAAAAAAAAACCCCCCAAAAAAAAAACATTTGCAGTGCAAAGAACACATGCCTTCTCACAAGTAATACTAACCCAGGCCATAGCCTTAGCTAGCATTAGTGTGCTACATTTTTCTAGTCGTAAAATACATTTTGCAATGGTACAAAACACACCCTAGCAGATAAAAATTTAACACAAAACCATGTATTTCCTGATTGTTTTTTTTCAAGAATTATATAATTTGGCAGTATAATCATGTATAGAGATAGACCAATATATCAGACCGATATTTGGACTTTTTAGCATATTGGCTATTGGCCTTAAATCTTTAGCATAGGCCGATATTTTGTTTTGGTCAGTTTACTGTCTAGAAAATACACACAAAGCTTTATATTAATTGCACAAAATGTGACTACACAGCTCTCGTATAGGCTTGTGTTTATTGGCTATTGGTTCTAATCATGTAATTTATTTTTAAGCTCATACCACATTAGCTTCAAGCAAGCATTGAGCACGTTATACACTCAGTGGGATTTCATCAAGTCATTTGAAATGACATTTGTCTCAAACATTAGGAACAAAAACAATAAAATCAACTCATAATATGTTTGAGAAGGAGTACGATGAAGCCAAAGGCTTGTTCTGAGTCGACTCCTGTTTACAACTGTTAAAACCTATAGTGTTAGTTATCATAAACGAAAATGTCATATTATTTAAGGATTTTCCTTCTTATTGGCTCTGCTCAGTAGCAGTGACCGCAAGGCAAGGCTCAAGTTTACTCAGAGCAGAACAGCTAAAACTGAAACTTAAATTACATACACAGGCCTAGCAGCACATTGTCTCATATGGGTTACACACTCCAGCCCCTATACATCACCAACTACAAATGTAAGCACACTATTTTCAGACATCCTTTCTTTTCTCTTTTTCTACATCTAGGCTATTGGCCTACCATAGACTACAGTCTATGGGCTGTACATAACAGTAATCACTAAAACATTTGAAATAAGATAAAATAAGATATCAAGAATTTCAAGCATAAATTTAATTAACATTGATTTACTTTGACTTGACTGCTTACTGTGTGCTTACTTCACACTACCATAATTGAACTGCACATGAAATCAGATGCATTTCTTAGACCCAAATAGTTCAATAAATAAATCAAAACACCACTTTCACTCCTACATCTACAGTAAAATATATTTAACAGTGCAAAGGTAGCCTACTCTAACTTGACCATACCAAAGTCCGATCTCATCTTATCTTGGAAGATAAGCAAGTGCGGATGAGTCGCTGACTTGCCCTCCGCGCACATTCGTATTCGGGCCTTAATTAGTTCCAAAGTTCCACATTAGGATGTGTGCAGAATAGAGCTGTGTCTCAATTCGATGGTTGCACACTTCGAAGTACAGTTCGAAGTACCGTTCGAAGTACAGTTCGAAGTACCGTTCGAAGTACCATTCGAAGTACCGTTCGAAGTACCGTTCGAAGTACCGTTCGAAGTACCGTTCGAAGTACCGTTCGAAGTACCGTTCGAAGTACCGTTCAAAGTACCTGGCCGACGAAGGGTACTCCTCCGTGTAGCCTCCGTCAGCCGCAAAGGCCGTGCCGAAATGGGACAGGCCTACGTACGGCGCGTAACAAAAGCACCTACATTTGCACAATGTGTTTTACATACAGTATGCAGAGAAAATAGACTTTTTCAATATAAAAGAGAAAGAGAAAAGAAATGGTTTGAGAGGGGAGTTAGCTATTTTTGTTAGGAAAGACAATCCTTCCTTAAACAGGAATGGGGGCCTGAGACATAATCTCTCACAGATCTATGATTCCATCCTCAGACCAAAAGCAAACAAAAAGAACAATGGAGAGCCATTCTCTCACAGATCTATGATTCCATCCTCAGACCAAAAGCAAACAAAAAGAACAATAGGAGAGCCATTACAGGTTGAATAGGGTCGTTAAGGCTGAAACTGGAGACAATACCTGTTTACAATTTCAGTGTAGTTAGCGCCTCCCTTCAGACAGATTTAAGGCAGTGTCCACCAGCAATCTGACCAGAACTGAAGAAGCGGCTTGGATGAGCAGTGAAACATCTTCACCCCTACAACGATTTGTCCAGTTGACAGATTTAAACTTTGTCTTTTGCTTTTTTAAATTTGGTTGCAAGGCAGATAGCTAAAATTTTGTAATCGTTATTAAGTAAGGTGTAGGGCGCCAATTATCTAAGATTAGAGCATCTTTTGTGGATTTGCAATTAAAGTGATTAGTCCTTGGCACAGCGCATGAGGAAGCTGTTGTTTCTTACTCTCTAAAAACATGTTTAATAAAAAGGGAGCAAGCTCAGATGAAAAAGTTCTTAAAAATTCAGAGCTTAGCCCGTCTGTGCCAGGAGATTTGTTCAGCTTGAGCTTTTTAAAGCTTCTGACATTTCTGCCTCTGTAATTGGTGAATTACAATTGGATTGGATTCACCAATAGTTTTTACATTACCCACCTTTATTTAAATTCTTTCATGTGAGTGAGTGAGAAGTTGGATTTGTCTACATTTTTGTAATACTCTTCACAGGACTCAGAAATTTCTTCTGAGTTATCTATAATAATACCATTAATGAATAGTTTGTTTTTGCTATTTTTAGTTTGTCTTTGTTTTTCTAATTTAAAGAAGTAAGTAGAATTTTGTTCACCCTCTTCAAACCATTTTGCTTTTGAGCGTATGAAAGCTCCTTTAACTTTATCCATATACATCTTATCCAGTTTTAACTGAAGCGTTAGTAATTCAGCCTGTTGTGCTTCAGATAGATTTTCTGGTAAGACAGAGGATAAGGTGATGAGTGTAGCGATTAAATAATTTTCTTCTTTTTTCCTCTTTTTTAAGTTTTGCTCCTGTTTCCATAAGTAATTTTCTCAGTTCCATTTTTAACAACTCCCAATTTTTTTGATATTCCCTTTCCAATTCAGCTATATTGCAGTATTCTGAGATTTTGTTCTTTACGAGTTCACATGCAGTCTCATTTTGTAATAAAGTGTTATTTCGTTTCCTGTAGGCTGGACATCTACAAGATTCATTACTTGTTGAAAAATGTATGGTTAAGTGTAATTACTTTGTGATCTGTTAGAGGTGTCGGAATAATCTCTGTTTTACACTGTAAGTGTGAAAGTGATTCAGAGACAAGCCAAAGATCTTTCTGGAATTCTGTTAGAGGTGTCGGAATAATCTCTGTTTTACACTGTAAGTGTGAAAGTGATTCAGAGACAAGCCAAAGATCTATTCTGGATTGTAACGTACCAGATCGATTTTTCCATGTGAATTCTCTATTATGTGGATTATTTGTTCTCCAAATATCAATTAGCGCTCTCTCATTCATGAACTCAGATAGATACAAGTTAATATTGTTTTTGCTTGGGTACCTGTCCAAATCATCATTTGGTGTACAGTTGAAACCCCTCCTAATATTATCTTTAAATCTGAAAATCTTTCTATAATATCATCTATTGCTGTATTTAAGTCTTGAAATAAACGTTTGTTTTCCCTCACATTTGTATATTAGTATCACATTACCCAAAAAAATAATTGGTTGCTTTATGATAATACCTGAAGAATGAAGTGTTCATTTAAGTCTGTTTGTGTATGGATGACCTTCCCATTAAGTTTATGTTTCAAAGTAAGAGTTCTTGCTGAATGGTGGTTACCATGGGACATCCAAATGTCTTCTCCCCATTGTAATCTCCAGAAGTTGTAATCTTCATCAGAAGAGTGAGACTCCTGGATTAAACATAAATCTGCTTCAAAGTTTTTACAATAAAGAAAATCTGCCTTGTGTTTTGTAATGTCTCTTAAGCCTCGAGCATTAACTGAAATAATTTTTAACAGTGAAATGTTTGAGTGAACAAAGAAATATAAAAGATAGAACGATAACTTCTTAACCTAAAGGTATAGAGTAGTAACACAAGAAAGCAGAGCTTCTTCCCATGGAAAAGTTCTGATCAGCATCATAACAGCTAGTATATTTCCTTAATGTTGATGTAGGCTCTTCCTCCAATGAAATAAGCATTGAGACTTGGATAATGATATCTCTTGCATGGGCCTTGGTCGGATTTGCTCTCCCAAGTCTGTGCACCGAGTCAATGACGTCCACAAACTTCTCTCTATAGCCCGGAGCAATGCTTCCACACATATCGATCACAGCCATCCTCACCTCTTCTCCCTCCTTCTCTGGCATCCCGCGCAGATGTAAATTCCACCGCTGCTTGTAGCGCCCGTTTGACCACTTTGTTTTCAAGCTGTTGGAGCTTGTTTTCTTATAGATTTTTCCTTCTGTCTTATCCAGGCTCTGTTTCATGTCTTGTATTTCGTCAGAAAGAACCTCAAATGACGACTTCAAGTCTTCTATTAATTTCACAATTGCTTCTGAATAGCTAGTTAAAACGCTTTATCCAGTGGAAACACTCAGGGTCCGCACCGTACCACCCCGTACTGACCCTATGGAAACGAAGCTTATGGATGGGACCGATGTCATGCATCTATTAAAATAACAAGGCTGGCCTCATGGCTGGCACTGGTTAGTACAAATACATGAGTAATATTGTTTTAGTAACAGTAATCTTACTTGAGGATATTTTTGGCTACATTAACCACCTCTGGGCAGACTGGGACTATAGTATCACAACAAGAACATTATGGAAGTAGGGTAACAGACCCTTTGCTTTTGCAGCGGACCGTGAGCGAGCCATCATTGAGCGTGGACTGCAGTCCTTCTCCGCTGTGTCGTGCATCCGCTTTAGACCCTACCAGAACGGAGACCACGAATGGATCAGCATCGAGTCCAGGAACGGGTAAACAAAATGCAATCTGGAATGACAGCACGGTTCACAACATTCTAAACAGACAATATTTAACATTGAGCTGGAGACAGGCCAGAAATCTATGAGAGAATTTACCTTGTACTGTCAGATGTAGATTTAACTCATAATGAAAATGTCTTGACTTGGTTGGTGATGGACACAGGGCCGGCCCTAGCCTTTAGGGGGCCCTAAGATGAATTTACCATTGGGACCCTCGCCACTTCAGTGCCACGTATTCATATTTGACTAAATTAAGACATCATCACAACCAGTTGTAAAAAGACTAAATTCTAGAGGCTCACAACAGCAATAACCGTATAACAGTATAAAAACATGTAAGGAAGGGGGCTCTGCCAGAAAAAAAATTAATTCTGCACATTTTTTTCTTGGTTTCTGGTGCATTTTAATGTGTTCCAGTTGACTAAATGGGCTTACAAGTATCAATTCTTTATGTCATAAAATGCAGAATTGGATAGAGTAGCCAAACCATGTACTTAAGCAAGAGTACACTTGCTTCAAAATCATATTACTTAAGAAGTACAAAGTAGTGGTCCAGGTTAAGAGTTGCATAAGAGAAACAGCCTGGACATAACATCAGATTTATAATCATCAGATAATTTGGAAGGACTGAACATTAAATAAGAGAGGATTTTAGGATCACATTATTTTTCTGTTAATTGTCAGGCTTTGAATGCAGAGTTGAGTTAGGAGACATAAATTTGCATACAAAATTAGCGGAAATTTCACGTAAATACACATATTAATGAGTAGTGATGCACAGATACCGATACCAGTATCGGATGCCAGTACTCGTACTCATCATGGGCTGCCGAATTAGCGGAAATTTCACGTAAATACACATATTAATGAGTAGTGATGCACAGATACCGATACCAGTATCGGATGCCAGTACTCGTACTCATCAATGGGCTGCCGATACCAAGAGACGATACCACTGTAGCTGTACTGCCTCTTGTTTGACGCTCACAGCTCATCTCTTGAAAGAGCCGTGAGCTCTGAGCTGAGCACTGCGCAGAGGTGACCATAAAGATGCACATTAACTGTTCTGCACATTAAGCGCAGCTGTAATCATATGTGCTGGTCACATGAAATATACAAATATTTATAATATTAGAACTCTAAAGGTTTTACGATAGTATCATGCTAACATTGCTAAGTGGCGCTGGTGATTATTTGCTTGTACATTCATTGTAACTTATTGTAATTGACAGACACATTTAGCGACTGAATAGAGTGAGTTCAGAGCTTTTAAAAGAGGCATAGCATGTACATATTGGTCAAAGTGTGGCCATGGTAAAAGTAAGACAACACTCACTGTTGCTAACAGTGGCTTGTTAACAGTTAGCTCGTTAGCAGTTAGCTCGTTAGCAGTTAGCTCGTTAGCAGTTAGCTTGTTAGCAGTTAGCGCAGCTGCAAAGGCAAAGTGGTAAATATTAAAGCCAGGTGCTTATCAAGATAAATTATATTTGAATTATACCTAACTATCTCACTTATTTCAGTAGAAATTTAAAACAGCCTCAAATAAGTAGGCTATACTATAAAAATACTATGAAATGAATTAGGTTTAGTACTATAATCAAACACCAGTAAAAATTATGTCTAGTATCAGCTTCTTTATCTGGTATCGGTGAGTACTCAGAATGAAGTACTCGCACTCGTTTTGCAAAAAGTGGTATCAGTGCATCCCTATATGAGCATTCACAACGCATTCAGGAGTTGTTCACAGGTCATTCTTTCAACCAACAGATGTAACAGAGAGGTTTCTGCCATAATCAACGTTGTTAATCTGACAACAGGAGTAGTGACCTGCTTTAGCTACACTTGTATCATGTGATGGTTTAGACCACAAAAGTATGAACTATAACCAGAAACAGCCAGTATAATAAATGGACTCGTGCAGCTCTGATGTGTGGGACACACATCAGAGCGGCATAATTATACACGTCCAGTTTCACTGTTTTATCCTGCAGGTCCAATGGTGTAAAGTGGGGACTCTTCAGAGTCCTCTCTGAAGAGCCCTGTCCCCAAAACGATCTTCCTCTGTGCTCTTCATGCATTGTCCCATACTTTAGATAAACTTAACTTCACTAACTAAAGTCTTTAGTTTGTAACACACCCATTCAAATGTACCTCTGCTGCCTCAGCGCACCCAGAATGCACCTCAAGGGGAAGGGGGTCCTTCACACCGGTGTAAACATGTAGCTGTCCACACCACTGCCCGATTCAAAAACAAATGTAGGCAGAACATATCTAGCTACTGGGAATAAAACACATCTAATCATTTAAGAAGGATATTTAGACTAGTATAAACACCTGAGCGCCATTTAGTTTTCAGAAAAAAGCTTTCCAATCATTATTTTCAATATAAATGAATGGGCTCTGGGGTGCCCTCTGGTGGCCTCGGGGCCCTAAGCAGCTGCTTAGTCTACGTATAGGCTGGGCCGGCCCTGGATGGACATTTCACAAAACTGGCAGAAAACTCAACATCTTTGTCAGGGAAAAAAATTGTTTCACTCTAGTATTAAAAAGTATTGTCAACTGACAATAAAATATTATTGTCATTTGAAAGCCAAAAGTTAATATGGCACATAATGGACACAGTAAGGGCTGTGCAAAAGAGTTTGATGAAATATTTTTGCGTTAAATTCCACAGATTAAAAGTCTTATTTATGTTAATGAAATTAAGATAGAAAGTAGGGCTGAAACAAGTTCATCAATTGCAACTAATCAATTACTGAACTAATTAGTAATTGAATCATCATTTTCTGGACTACAGAGACTCCAACACATGTGCTAAGTGACAAGGTTTGATCACTCAGACAGAGCAGTAATTATTTCAAAATGATAAAAGAAACTTGTAAAATCACTCTATGAATATGTTCTCAAATGGCATGTCTTTAGCTTCACCTCATCATCATATATTCATGGGCCTTTTGCGTTCTAAACAAGTCAATAATTATTTATAATATCATAAATGCCAGATCAGTCAATTACCAACATAGAAAGATTATTTTTATTAAGGAACCTTCAAATCAAACAATCCCTTAAAAATAACAATAAGGTTCACCACATGAAGCTGAGATTTGGTTATCTCAGTGGATCTCCTACAGTCATATACACCACTGTCCGGAAGTGGGCAGTTATGAAAGTGCGCAGTCCACTGTGCAGAAGTGGACAGTTATGAAAGTGCAGAAGTGGGCAGTGCTACAGTTATATACACCACGGTGCAGAAGTGGGCAGTACTACAGTTATATACACCACTGTGCAGAAGTGGGCAGTTATATACACCACTGTCCAGAAGTGGGCAGTGCTCAGTTATGTTTATTTGAGCAACTTTTTAAGAAGACCTATTGTGCTTTTGTTGGCGCTATGACTACTCTACCACCTCTGCCACTGTGAATAAATCATGTAAAACCCATGAAAAGCTGTAACCCAGCCTGCGTATGTGTGTGTGTGTATGTGCGTGCACGTATGTGCAGATGCTACTCTTACGTCGGCCGGCAGGGAGGAGCTCAGACGCTGTCTCTGGCCCGTAGTGGATGTCTGTACCACAGCACTGTCCAGCACGAGCTGCTCCACGCTCTCGGCTTCAACCATGAGCAGACCCGCTCCGACAGGGACAACCACATCAAAGTGCACTGGGAGAACATCATGGACGGTCAGACACATCACTAGGCCTGTCACAATAACACATTTTCAAGTATATAGTATATAGCAGTATAGTATAGTATAGTATATATAGTGATATATTCCTACAGGAATATATCACTATACATGATAACATTTAAACTACTTTATACCACTGACACCGTAACCTTAAAGCAGGATAATACCAGGAATCATTTTTGAAAAATGTGGTCAGGAATAATAAATAGCACTATTAAACACTTGGTCACATTTTTATATAGCATTTTTCCACATTCAAGGCTCAAAGTGCTTTACATCAAGGAACCACTCACCCATTCACACACACACATTTACACACCAGTGGACAGAGACACTGGGGGTGAGGTGGGTTAAGTGTCTTGCCCAAGGAAAGTGGATCTGACTGCTCAACCAATGGTGTTTATGTCAAGAGCGGGATCCAAACCACCAACTGAGCCACTGTTGTATAGATGTTAATTGTTCAAACAGCCACAGCTCAAATTATATCATATAGGCCTAAAAAAATATTGTTCTTTCATATTTTGAATGCTTAGTCGATATAGTGATTCTCAGGCCTACACATCACACACCTGCTGTTGTTTCTGTTTACACGGGGGAACCTGGACTCACCTGTGGCTCTGGCCCTTCACAGGGATGGCCTATAACTTCTACATCATCGATACGCTGAACCAGGGCACTCCGTACGACTATGGCTCTGTCATGCAGTACGAGAGGTGGGCATCTGCCAATACACCACACAAACATTTGTTTGATTGTTTGATTGACAAATTTTATTTCGAAACATAACAGAACATATAATTTAAAAAAAACCAAAAACAAAACATGAATCAACAATAAAAAAAGCAGAGAATACAGAGAAATACAGAGAAAAAGTCAACATGTTTGGAGTAGGGAGTTATTTAATCCTACCCCCAACTCATTTTCATATGTGTATGCTAACTCAATCTGATGGTTTATTTCTGACTTCATGTCTTTAATAGTGTGTTCTCCTTGTTCTTTTTTCCGTTGGTGCCAGTATTCTGGTTGGTTTATTTCTGACTTCATTGTGTCTTTAAAACTGTGTTCTCCTTGTTCTTTCTTCAGTTGGTGCCAGCATTCTGGTTGGTTTATTTCTGACTTTATTGTGTCTTTAATACTGTGTTCTCTTTGTTCTTCAGTTGGTGTCAGTATTCTGGTTGGTTTATTTCTGACTTCATGTCAGAAATTTTGTCAAGTGAGGCATCTTATTCATTTGTTCTGTTTGTACTTGGTTGGCGATTGTTCGTGATTTTGTTCTGCATTTTGTAGTTTTTTTCTGCAGCTCCTCTGCTTGCCTGTTTGCTTTTTTTTTGCTGATGTATAGGAGATTAGATTAGACCTCTAATGACAGCTTTCGCTGCATCCCATATTGTAACAGGGCTCACGGATGTGTTGACATTTTCTTTAATGTATTGTTGGATCCATTTCCTACTATTATCACAAGCTTCTGTACAGCTAAGTAACGAAGAGTTAAATTACCAAAATTTATTTTGAGGTCTGTGTTTTGATATCATAAGAGAGGGGTATACTGGTGAGTGATCAGAAATTAGGATCGGTCCAATTGTACAGGCTACTGTAGGCTACTAATGAGAGAAGGTTATAAGACAAGAAGAAATAGTCCAGTCTGGAGTAGCCATTGTGTCTTGCTGAATAAAAAATACTCTTTTGTAGTGAGGTTAAAATGCCTCCACACATCAGTGAGCGCTGTCTTTTCAGTTGCCTCCTTTAAAGCCCGTGATGTTTTTGGGTTGCACAAGCCTGTTGAACTTCTATCCAGGTTATTGTCCATACAGCAGTTGAGATCCCCACCAATAAGTCCTAATTTGTTATTATATTGACTGTACGATGTTATCATTTCTGTCATAAATTGTGGCCTATCATTTGGTGCATAAATATTTAAAATAGTAATTCCATTTTCTAAAATTGTTCTATTAACATATATCTGCCGTCTGAGTCGTCCTGTTGTGATTTGAGTAAAAAGGGTGTATTTTTATTAATTAAAATAACAACTCTCTGTTTATTTTGGTTCTAACTTGAGTAATAGACTTGTCCAGCCCAGTCTCTTTTAAGTGCTTTGTGTTCCCCACTAGATATTAAATATTAACATTAAATGTGACCACTTTTAATGCACTTGCCATATGATATTTATTATACTTGTGCTGACCAAACAGATAACATAGAAATCAAAAATTGTAAAAAGCAAACTGAATATGTATCCCAATGCTCACCCCATGCCCCCCTTCCGCCTGCCCAACCCACTTCGTCTATTACCCCCGTTCCCTCCTCCCCTTCCTCCCCATCTCCCCATCTCCCCAAAATCTTCCCTCCTTCCCCCACCCAACGCTTTCCCCCAGGTCCTCCCCCCTTCCTTCCCCGTGTCCACCCTGCCTCCCTCCTTCCCATTCATCCCCACTAGTCTCCCCCTTACCTCCCCATCACCCATACGTCTAGCCCCTACTTGGTTAGACATCCCCCACCTACCTAACAGTGTCCCAGTCAAGTGTGACTCCATAAGTGTCTCCTAGTTCACCACACATCGTTAAGTACGTCTACAAATAACACAGAACCACTCGATAAAAGTGGACTGTGGACGTGTTCTCTTTGAATGATCAGCATATATTGTCATTGTACAATCGCGCTCATGAGTCTATTTTTCAGTTTTCAAAGAGAAAAATGTAGTCTCTATTGAACAAGATGTATCACTCACCCATCACCTGTTTAATATCCACATTTTAAGTGTCAGGATATGCATACTGTCTTACTTGCTGATCTTGCGGTAAAAGTCCTTCACCTCGCATGATGAGGGTAACAGCTTGATTCGTCTTTCGTGTAGAATCCTCATTTTGCACGGGTGGTGGTGAAAGCCTCGGAAGATGCCCATGTCGATAAACTGATTCTTCATGCCATTGAACACTTTTCTCTTGTGCACTGTCTCTGGTGACAAGTCCTGAACAAAGTTAAGTTTACCTCCGTCGTACAATACATCCCGCTTTTTAGCTGCTCGTAAAACCAGTTCTGGTCTCCCAAGAAGCGGATGAGCACGGCTCTTTGATTTTGTGTCGCTGTCTGGCCAGCCCATTGCAGTCTTTCTTATATCAGTGTCATTTGGCCAAGAAATGCTCTCAGCTCATCTCTGAGCTCATTTAGCACATCAGGTACAGATGACATCATGCTAGCATCTATGCCCTTGGCTTCGGTTTCAGCGTTTTCCGTTTGTGAAGTGGTTTCTTAGAGTTGTTTTCTGCGTAGTATCGTTCCCCTTTGCTTGCAGGGATTTGGGCATAGTCACACTACCATTAAAAATGTTCTGTGTGATGAGTTTAAGGCATTTTTAGTGCGTTGGTTTATCAGAGTTCACACGCTACGGCACCATCTTGACCAGGTCACCTCCATACTCCCAGAATTTTAGACTTTAAAAACAATGAATTTGTATTGTGGTTTAGTTCTCAATACAGCTGCTCACCTTTGTAGCTGTCCTGCAGTCCGGAGTGGGATGTATTCAGGAAAAACCCAAAAGACAAAACGCTATTTATTACAAAAACAGAGTAATATGCCAATTACAGACAAAGGTCCGGGAGCTCTCTAAGCCAATGCGAGACACACCCAGAACAAAGAGCTTGACATGCATATATAGTCCCTATAGTCACCCCCCTTCGTAACCTAACTCCTATCTATGTCCAAAGACAAACAGTTCCATATATATCATCTCAGTTTTAGGAATGTGCCCTCTGACCTCCATATGTTAAGCTCAGATAGGGGTTATCAGGAAACCAAGGCTCAGATGGAGACCGGATACCACAGTATGCTCAGAAAATCCAATATTATGAATTGTAATAGCTTTTTTGTGTAATATGTAAATGGATTCATATTCACCTTTAGCATAAATATGAACAGAATATACTCAGAACATCTTACACTGAAGAAGGGAGTTAGATGATCACAAAAAATATGAAATTAAATATATAAATATTTAATTAT
>KN484349.1:15095-31224 GCA_000787095.1 Periophthalmodon schlosseri | reverse complement strand
CTGAGGAGCCGATGGCTAAGACTAATGCATTACTATGATCATAAGTGATGAGTCCCGCCCCCATCTCAGTTTGTGTATACAGACTTAAGGGTCTTTAGAATGTTATGATGTCATCTGAAAGTCAGTGTTTACAGTACCATTTGCTAATCAACAAACGAGAAAGGATTATGCAGTGCACCCAAATGTCATTCCCCAAACAGCACTTGGGCGTATACTGATTGCTGTAGTCGTGCATTAAAATGTGCATTCCTGTTTACAAAGTGAACTTGCGTCTGGAGCTATGTGTGGGGGTGCTCGCTGGATGTTACGCCGTTGTTTGTCAGTCTGATTAGCAGCGGCTCATAAATAGCTCATCAGTGATGCTAATCAGGGCTCTCACCCAGGGGTGGACTCCAAACACCCCCCTCACTGCACACACACCCCCACACACGAGTGCCCTGCCTGGGCACCGCTCCGCACCATCTCCCTAACCATATCTGGGACATGGGAGCAGCTGGTGGGAACGTTTGAAGGGAATGTCGTGCACAATGGAGCTTTTTTTTTAGGTTTGAAAAGAATTGGGTGAAATAACACAATGTAATATGCACATTTTCTGCTTTGTACTCATGCCGAATTTGAATGTTAAGTATTCATCAGCAATTTGAAAAACATCAGATCACTGCAAAAACATGATTAATGCTTTATCTGAAATGTTGCACAGTATGGCATTAAATGTATAATGTATATTTGAAACCAGATGTTTACATACACTATATAAAAAGACACATACACTTTTTTTTCTCACTGTCTGACAAGAAATCAGACTGAACTTTTCCTGTTTTAGGTCAAGTAGGATTATCAAAATTATTTCTATTTGCTAATTGTCAGAATAATGAGAGAAGGATTTTTTTTTAGAAAATTTTTCATTATTTTCTTCAAAGTCAGAAGTTTACATACATACAATTACTAGGCATTTAAACAATCTGGGAAAACACAGATGATGATGTCAAGTCTTTGGAAGCTTCTGTTAGGTTTATTGACAACATTTGAGTTCATTACACACACCTGTGGATGTATTTGAAGGCACACCTGAAACACACTGCTTCTTTGTGTAACATCATGGGAAAGTCAAAAGAAACCAGCCAAGATATCAGGAAGAGAATTGTGGACTTCATTCTTGGGTGCAATTTACAGATACCTGAAGGTGCCACGTTCATCTGTTCAAACAATTGTATGCAAGTATAAAGACCATGGGAATAGCCATGATACCGCTCAGGAAATGTCCCAGAGATGAATGTGCTATGGTCCGAAATTTGCATATCAACCCAAGAACAAAAGCAAAAGACCTTGTGAAGATGCTGGCTGAAGCTGGTAAGAGAGTGTCATTATCCACAGTGAAACGAGTACTGTACCAACATGGGCTGAAAGGCCAATCTGCCAGAAAGAAGCCATTACTCCAAAAGAAACACAATAAAGGCAGACTACAGTTTGCAAATGCACTAAACTAAACTTAAACTGTTTGGCCATAATGAGCATTGTTATGTTTGGAGGAAAAAGTGGGAAGCTTGCAAGCCTGAGAACACCATCCCAACTGTTAAATAACAGGGTGACAGCATAATGTTTGTTGCTGCAGGAGAATAGATGAATAGAATGGGTGTCATAGGAATAGATGGCATCATGAGGAAAGAACATTATGTGGAAATACTGAAGCAACATCTCAAGACATCAGCCAGGAAGTTAAAGCTTGGGCGCAAATGGGTCTTCCAAATGGGCAACGACCCGAAGCATACTGCTAAACTGGTTACAAAGTGGCTTAAGGATAACAAAGTCAATGTTTTGGAGTGGCCATCACAAAGCCCTGATCTCAATCCTATTCAAAATGTATGGGCAGACTTGGAAAGGCATGTGCGAGCAACGCGGCCTACAAACTCGGCTCAGTTACACCAGTTCTATCAGGAGGAATGGGCCAAAATTCCTGCCAACTATTGTGAGAAGGATATCCAAAACATTTGACCAAAGTCATACAGTTTAAAGGCAATGATACCAAATACTAATGAAATGTAGGTAAACATCTGACTTTGAAGAAAGTAATGAAAAACTGTCTAAAAATCCTTCTCTCATTATTTTGGCATTTAGCTAAGAGAAATAATTTTAGTAATTCTAATTGACCAAAAACAGGAAAAGGCCTACAGCATTAATATTTACCAAAAATAATTTAAGCAGGATTTGAAATCTGATGTCCTTTTGTGCAGAGCTTGTTCCCACTTATAATAGTAGATCACACACTTCTAATGAGAGTAGATCAGACAAAAAGCCAAAAACTACACAGCCTCAGCTTCACAAAGAGCCAGAAACAGATTCAGTTTGAAGTGGGGGTCATTTTAGTCAGGCGTTTAAGGGGAAATAGGTCCGGCTATAAATAAACAATTTGTTTATTGTGAATCAAGTCTTCCTTCACACTTCATTAAGGCTAATTAAGGTGTGGTGATTATAAAATGCAAGCGTCATTTTAATAGGCGAAGTTCTACCATCATGATTCGCTTGTCAAATCCTCCAGCAGCTGCAGTGGTGACCTGACAGAATGTAAAATGGCTGAGTCGGAGTGAGTGAGCGGCAGCAGCTTTTCGTTCGTTCTTTAGCACCCCTGTCTCACAGCGAGGGGGGCAGATTGATCCTGGTTTTGTGCCCGGGCTCTTACTCCTCTTGCATAGTGCATGAGAGGACTATGAATGCCCTCCTCGGCTATGGGGGATTTGTTCTGCTACTGCCCCCTCCCCTCTCTCCCTCTCTCCATCCCTGGATGCGTAGAAAGGATGCAGTTTGAATGGAAATAGCTAATGCATATATTTAAGAAGGAACTAGCTGCCACTCAAAGAAGTCCGTCAGGTAAGCACTGCTATAGTCACTCCATCCCAGGCTGTTTACTCAAATGTAGGGTTGTCAAAAGTATCGAAAATCAGGTACTAATCAATACTAAGACTAGTTTCCAAACTAGATACCATTTGAGCATTCCATCAGAGTAAAAAATATAATGTATACTACCAATTAGGGTTGTGCAAAGTATCGAAAATCAGATACTAATCAATACTAAAACCAGCATTGAAACTAGATACTTTGAACAAGTATCAATACTAAAAAAGTCACATTCACAGGACAGAAATGAACCTTTCCCGATAGCCTTACAATGATCTTAAGCTTTATCAGAACAAGACCAAGACCACATAGACTAGTATACGCCCATGGACCACTATGGAACCTATTTGGACGATGGAGGGATTACACAGTTATAAGGCCACATGCTAATATAAAAGAAAGTACTCTCCTGGTATCAGAATCGGTACTGAGTATCAAGAGTATTCCTTAATATAGAAATCGAGTTTGAAATTTTAGTATCGTGACAACTACGACTACTCTAATGGCAATGCGAAAGAGTCTATTCATAATGGAAAAAAAAAGTTTATTGAATGAATTCCGTAACTTAATATCCAAACTTCTAATCAAAAAAAAAAAAAAAAAAAAAGGAATCATTCATTCTTACTGTGATCAGGCTCATCTAGCCACAGATCTAACCTGTAGCTTGACATGGAGCTGCCATCTGTGTGTTTTCACGTAGACACGTTAAATGCCATACAATAGAATATTCCAAATATTCTATACATACTGCACCTTTAAAGAGGGGGTATTATGGAAAATTTGCTTTTTTGGAGCGTTCTACCAAGTTATAACGTTGTTGCCTCATCAAAAACATGCCAAAGCAGATTTAACATGTCATCGATGCATGTTTGAATATTTTAGCAATCTCTCCCGGGCCCTATTTGAACCCTCGTTACAGTTAGCTGTAAGAGTTTGTCCAATGCTCCGCCCACACGCCTACGTCAGCTGTGCTCCCACTCGGCCATTTTCCATAAATATATACATGCATGACACAAAGTGATACACTACAACTTCACAAACCTGATGCGATGTGCAGTAGTTTCATTAGCGGGATGCACGCTGACTGTGATAGCGATCTGAAAGGGAGGTGACTTAACGCAAATATAGCACTGTCAAGCCAATAAAAGGTAACACGGTGATCCAAATATGTTGCTAAATATGTGTTAGCAATGAATACCCCATAGAAGTATAATACACCCTCTTTAAGTAGTTACTATGCTTTAATTAAAGGCCCTGTGCCAGATTCCCCCCACGCATTAGAGCAAAATTTGTCTCTCCCCTGTACAGATATATTGTATAAGCAGCTCTTAAGGTCAATATATGTCCACGTCCGTCTCTGCCCCAGGATAAGTAGAAAGGATGCGGCCTGAATGAGAATGGCTACTGCATGTATTTAAGAAGGAACTAGCTGCCAGTCAAAGAAGTCCATCAGGTAAGCACCGCCATAGTCTGCAGTTCACATTCACTGCATCCAGGGCCATTTACTCTAATGATGACGAGAACGAGCAAATTCATCTCAGCATCTGCCAAAAACAAACTTCTCAACCCAGCGGAACAGCTCACAGTTATTTATCAAGAAAATAATAGACTCACGTCAACTCACAACGGAAGTATTAGTCAAATATGTGGAGAAGTTGTAGGGGACTCCGGAATGGATTGAGAATTTCTGAGCAATTTGGAGAAAATATAACATTTTTCTGACAAGCATTTTGATTAAATTTGCAATTTATGTTTTAATAATAGGATTCTGTTCAAAGTTCCGCTTTTAAACACGTCCAGGAGAAATGAGAAACTAATACAAGAACCACAAATATTTCAGAACATGTGCAAACTACAGGGTTAGCAGTTTTTAACGCAGAATGAGACGGGTTGTTGAAAGTATCGAAAAACAGATACAAATCGATACTAAAACTATTCTCGAAAGTAGATACTCATTTGAACAAGTATTGATACTAAAAAAGTCACATTCACAGGACAGAGATTAATCTTTCCTGAATAGCTTTAGAACACATATGTCAAACTCAGGCCCGGGGGCCAGATCTAGCCCACAGTGTAATTATATTTGGCCCGTGAGATCATATCAAATGTACATTAGAGCTGGTCCGCCGGTATATAACACATGCACCACTAATACTACAAACCCCAGAATGCTTTGCTAGTACGCTGGTGTGCAGTCGAGACCAATGCGCAGAGTAAATCAGAGTGTAGCAAATTGAGCTTGAATGTTTTCTCTATACACTTTTTCTACTACAAGGCATGGACTGGTAATAGTTTGAAAGTCAAATTTTCAATGGCTGAAATTATTATTATTATTATTTTTTTGCTGTTGGCTTGTGAAAAAAAGATTTACTTTAAGAAGGAACTTGAAAGGCTACAGAGAATTTATTTTATTTATTTAAATAAGAAATTAATACTACTGATGTGTCTTTTATTTCAAATTTTATTCCTCATATGTTTAGAATATTAAGCTTGAGTTCTTCCTTATTTTGTGTTTAGGCAAAACTAAAGTTCACATGAAAAGGTTAAACATTACATGTACATACACATTGCAGTCAATTTTTCATAAATGTTGAGTTTGGCCCGTGAATTTGTCTGTTCTTAATTTTGGCCTGATCTTGAGCTGTGTCAGAGTATAAGACACACAGACTAGTACACGCCCATGGACCACTATGGAACCTACTGGACGACTGAGGGATTACACAGATATAAGGCCACATGGTAATATATATAAAAAAAAGTGCTACCATTTAATGTTGAAAATCACATTCCATCATTTAAATAAAGAGTGTTTTAACTATCGTTGTTGTATCAGAATCTGTACAAAAAACAAAATCGGTGTAAACTTGTTTCGTCTCTTAGGTCATGATAATTACTATATTGACTTATCGTTCAATATATGAAAGCTGGAACAATATATTTTGGGGCTCAAAATGTATCGAGTGTACAATTTCTTTGTAAAAGTACGGAGATTTGGTGTATTTTTGTTGTTAAATTATAAGATTTGAGCTGTAGAGGGAACTATCGCTATGGGTGAGGTCACATTCCCTCAGTCCACTTATTTTACAGTCTACGTTCATAAAGAACTGTTAGCCCCGCCCACTTAGTCCCATAATTTTTTTAATCTATGTTTTCTCATCACAAACATACCTGGAGTTGTGTTTTGTTTCATTCACACATTTTTGAGTACTTAATGACATCACAAGGTGGAACAAAGCATTTGAGCTAATAGTCCAGATTACTCAAAAATGTGTAAATGAAACAAAACAACTTGAGGTATGATTTTGATGAGGTAACAGCATTATAATATGACTATATAGGACCTTTACCCATGGCAGAGAAACAACAGTCTAGGACAATCACAAGCATCTTTAAGCATCCTTGGATCAGTTTGTACTTCAAACACACAAATAAAAATAAAAAAAATAAAAAAATCTTAATAGGCCGTTTATAAGATTGCCAAGTGGACTTTTTCACTGAATTACATGCCCCTAAATCAAATTTTTAGTCATTTGGGCTTCAGCTTTGAAAAGGGAATTGTCAAGACAATCCCAGAAAATCCCTCCAGACAGCAGTTTTCCTCCTCCTTTTATTTACCAAAAAACATTCTGGCGGGATTTGAAATCAGATGTTCCTCTGTTCAGAGCTTGTTCTGATACACCTCAAAATCATTCTGAAGCTATTCAGGAAAGGCTTCTTTCTGTCCTGTGAATGGGACTTTTTCTTAGTATCGATACCTGCTCAGATGAGTATCTAGTTTTGATACTAGTTTTAGTATCGATTAGTATCTGATTTTCAATACATTTGACAACCTTAGGACATAGATTTACCTCAAGACTATTCTCCAAAAGTTTCAAATCATGTAGAGGTTTCCATATCACAAATGTGTCCTGTCTGTACTGTTGAGGCGAGGCCAACTGAAAATGTTATTTCCAAATAATAATAGTAAATGTCACTCAGGGCTGGAGATGACAACCAGAATAATTATGTCACAGTGTGTGGGCTTCTCAAAAGGGAGACGCCTAAAACTTCAGGACTATTCAAACGTGTGAGTGAGCTGTTAATGGGGAAACTACATGAATATGTAATGTATGAGATGATTAAAACATACATATTCAATGCCTGTTTAACTGCAATATTTCAGTAGACTTTTGGCACAAAGTTAAAAGGTGCGCTATGTAACTTGTAACTCTGGTGGATGGTCCATCACCTGCTTGTCTCCATGGAGATGTTATTGCTTTAAAAAATAACCTAATTGTCTTCTTCTTTAATGAACTTTCTTCTAATAAGACAAACATTGTAAAAAGCTAAATGGCTTATTTGCCTGACATGTTTGAGTGGAAAGAAAGAAGGGAAAGAAAAGGTAACACAGGAAACCTAAAGCCAAAAGAGTAGGAACAGAGAAGCACAAATACAGAAGATGGAGACGAGAGGCTATTGAAATCAGGAAGTGAGGTGCACAGACCATCAACAGAGACGAGGGGGAGTTTACCTTGACTCACACATGGGACTCACTTCTCCAGAAACCACCACGTGACGGTAGGCGTGGTCAGTCTGGTAGATCTGACAGATCTGTCAAAGTGAGCACACCTGGGAACAACAGCTAATCAGAGACACGCCACACAGTCAGCTGACGCCTCCGACAAAGACAGACAGTCCTACAAAGTCCTAAAAAGCTACATAGCTTATTTACATATTTGTCTTATTAGAAGAAAACACAAAGTTGAGGTTAGTGCTTTGCCTGGAATATTCCACAGTATGGCATTAAACTTATCATAGTTGCTTTTATTAATTTATGAGTGGTTTTATTAAAAAAAAACAAAAAAAACCTTGAAAAACATTCTCACTGAAACCTCTGATCTGTAACTTGGCCTGGACACTAAGAATGGACCATATACCAAAAAATTAATATCATGATTTTCTTGATAGTTCACAATTTTGATTTTAGCACGATTCAGGGAAATGTATAATTATAATATTGCATTGGAGAGGCAACTAAGTCATGTGCTGCTTCTGAAAGCTCACTTGATTGCAACTGGTTAAGTCCACCTGTCACTCAGTCTTGCTGGGACTGACCAGTAGGTTTTATGATGATTATTTATGTTTTGATTTGTTGTATTGTGATTTTAATGTCTTTCTTAATCTGTAAAGTACTTTGAATTACTTTGTGTACAAATGTGTATACACATAAACTTGCCTTACCTTGTCTTTAAGCATAAAGCTGCCTTCAAGAGAAAATTTGTCACAATATAACGATTTTACAAAAAGAGCAATAACAACCCTCTTGTGACTCCACCTGCCAGTCTCCAAGGAGAAAGCCAGAGGTGAGTAGACTAGCCAAACATTTGTGCAGAATTTGAAATGAATGTAATGTGAAGGACAAATAATTAAATAATTAAATAATCCACAAAATCTGTTATTTTCAAACTAAATAATATCTGAAGGAGCGCTGCAAGAAACAAATGTTCAAATGATTTCATATTGTCAACATAAAGCTTTTGTCACTTGCAGATTTACTCACAGTGGGAAGAGGAACCAAAACCTTTACTCAAGTAAGAGGACTGTTACTTCAATAAAACGTTAAATGTTATTAAGTAGGAGTAAAAGTATGCTGATAGTAAAGTACTCTGAACAGTAAATGTAACTGAGTAAATGTAACAGAGTACTACTTTTGGAGATAGATACATTTAAAACCATACATATAAAACACTGCAAACATAATTATCACACTACGTCTATCCAATATTGGCTTCTCTCTTCACCGCCCTAGCAGAAGTCATCCATGTTGTGTAAGAGGCCTAATAAATGCAGATTGGGCTTTGACACGCTCAGAAGAAGAGCCTGGTGGATTGTGGCGCTCACACAGGCACACAGGGAAATAGGATTGTGGACTTCTTCACCTCAGCAGCAGGGTTGCCAGATAATCCCGCTAATATGCAGCCCCTGCAGCAGATGCACTCAAACCCCCCTCCTACAAAGTAAGATCTTAACCTGTACCAATCTGTCTTACCGCGGTCTTCTACGCACTCATTGGGGTGATTAATTCTGCTTTTAGACTTTTAAGATGAAGAACGCTGCAGGCAAAAGAATTTACAAAGATTGTGACATACTTTTAGGGGTTAAACAATGAAAGGACGTGTTCTGTTGCTCTAAACATAAGTTATTTTTTCCACATGTATTTGAGCAAAACGTCTCTCGCCCCAGTACAGATATATTGTATAAGCAGCTCTTGAGGTCAAAGTAAGTCAGCTGTGTACTGTACGGATCTAATTATAAAGCATTTCATTATCTTAAGTACACCGTTAAAATGCTAGTTGTCATTAGCTTTAAGGTGACGACAAACCTCCGCTCTGGTCTTTGAGAGTCGTGAAAAGCATTTGTAAACTCATCGGGGTGAATAATTTGGATGCTCTGAATGCATAAGGTAAGTGAGGAGTAAGTTTGTACCACTGCAAACCATTTAAAATGAACTAGTTCTGTTTTGATGTTTTTAAGACGGTAAAAAACACGTACAGCACCTTTAAGAAGAGTTAGTAGCATTTTTGTACATTAGGGAAGATTGCAGAAGTATTACTTAATTATTGTTATGGGTATAATGAAAAGTATGGAGTATGGAGATTCTAAAATATGACAATATGCATCGCGTGAGAGCTACGATACACAATTCAATTCATTCAGATTATAAAACTTTATTTAACTTTAGGCAACACCCACAAAAATGTCACTGTCCTTTGCTTGACCCTTAACTTTCACCACCGCTGTTGTCGTCATGCCAAAGAAATAATTACTAGAACAGGAGAGTGTATTGCCAAAGACCAGTCACTCCCCCTGTCCCTGTGTGTGCACCCCTCTCCGCCTCCCTCTCTCTGAGCCAGCTCCTCACCTTTTCTCCTCTTCCTTCTCTTCTCTTGTGCTTCTTATCATTATAATCCAAGTTACGGAAAGTAAATGATTATTTTCTCACCATTTATGAGTAAAACATAAGACCTAACGAGTGCACGCGTTTCTGCCGATAGTGGTGGCCTGCGTTTGCTTTTAGGCTTAATATATAATTCCTCTGGATTTATTCGCCCTATCAGCACGAAATAAAAACTAGTGACACCCTCTTTATGCTTGAAATTCACCTGTCTATGTTTTCAATAAGTTGAAAGAAGATCGAATCGAAAATCGAGATCGAATCATATGAGGGGGATATATATCGCTCAGTCCTACTTGTCAGTTTTTGTCACCAAAGTTGAAATAATTACATGAATTTGTTTTTTTTCTTTTAAGTAGTGTGCTGAATCACAGGTCCTGAATCGTGGACTGAACCGAATCATGAGATTTCTGAATCGTTACACCTCGCCATACCCTAGCTTAGACAAACTGAATAATAAATAAAATACACATATAGGACCTGTCCCAAGGCGTTATAACATCCACTACTCTCTGAGATTTTCACAACAACAAATTCTAGATCACAACCTGGTTCTCGTATCCCTTAACCCCTTCAGCGTTGACAGCCTCGTCGGTGGACAGCCTCCCAGCGTCTCCCATGGGTGTCCGGTGTTGTTGAGCTGTCGGGCTGGGTGTCGGACACTGTTGTAGTCCATTAGCAGTACAGGTGTGTGCTCCCCGCGGCCGGAGGAGCGTGTCAGAGACGGGCCAGAATACAAACAGCTCTGCCCCAGCCTCTGCGCATGTGGGGGTCAAGAACACGGCTTCAGTGGTCAATGCTTTGTGCTTGTGTAAGTTTTTTCAGGTAGTGTTTGCGATCAGATTTGAGATATATGTTGTGCTGACTTCTATGTTCTAATTTTGCCTGGGATCCAGAATACGCACTTGTCCAATACTTTACAAAGATGTGAGTCTGGTCACCGGTGATTCTCCCAGAGTTCAGATAGCTATGACTGACAGGTGGATTAGCCAATCAAACACATGGTCTGTCCGTATCAAAACAAACATGGCTGCTTTTGAGGAAAAAATTAAGAAAAATATCACGGGGGACTGAAAACCATAGTGGATTTCTGCAGAATCAATAAGCAAAGCACTAAACTCTGTTAATCTGAGGTGAGAGACATGTCACTTTGTTTGAAATGATAGTGAGCTCCTTCGTTTTACACGTGTCACTGAAATAAACAAATCTGATGGCACGATCATGTTTGGTTCTGGCTCGAGACACGGAGGAAGGAGTGGTGACCAGACTGATATACTCTGTATAAAACAATACAGAGATATCATTCTGGATTTGCCAGGGAAGTTATAATGGTGTTCCCTCACCGATAGTCATGCAAAGTCTTATTTTGATTCCTGCATATATGAGTAATCCTGTACTGCATTCGAGGCTTCAGTCCTCAGAAAATGTCTGTTTCACCTACCCCCTTTCCCCGCCCACGGCTCTGTACTTACAGGGCTGCAAACTGGGGCATAGCGAAAAAGGTGACAGTCTAACTGCCCATAAGCTGTACTCAAAATTCTGTGGCTATAGACATAGATCTTAACACAAGTGTCAGTAAGGGACAAAATAGGGTCTGGGGGAATCTCCCCTGAAAATATTTGAAAAAAATCTATGCAATTCCTGCTTTCTAGAGCCTTTCAGAAGGTCATTTAACTACTACTTTGTAGTGCAAATATGGTTATGATTTTACTTCTCGGTTAATTAAAAACAAAACTGTTGAGCTCGTAACTAGAGAATCACACAAGGCTGGGATCATCACTGTTTGGGCATTACTTAAGAATGAGCTGGGTGTCCTCTATAGCCACTTAGCCTTTACTACTGTTTGGACTCTATAATATAACTATATTAGTCTACTTAAAAGTAATAGGACTTGGAACAAAGCCTAACCCTTTAGTGTTTGGTCAATATTTTAATCTCTACTTTTTACTTGAGCAGAATATTCACTGAGTATAAGTTTGATCACACTGCAGTGTGGACACTGGCTCATGAAAAACGTTAAGTCCAAACCTTATATGGAGATTTGAACTCCTGTTTTTGTGGCTCTTCTAAGCGCTAGGAGCTAGGCAGTTGAAGCTGCGTAGCTGCCTCACTGGTTATGCAGGCACATGCTCCTCACATCGCAAGCATGTAAAATCTCACGTCTTAATGCATGTTACTATGAATTATAATGTAATCGCAAACATGTGAGGAATTGTTAAAAACTAACAACGCGCATCAGCCTCAAGTCAAAACGGAGGCTGTAACCACCTAGCTCCGTATTAGTGTGCTGCAAAAGTACTTAAAAAGAAAAAAAGTACTTAAATGTGAACAGGAGACAAACAGAGCGAACATACTGAGCGCTTTCACCTGAGCGGACCGTGCATCTCTCAGTCGGTGCCGTCTCCTCTCGGGGGTGGGTCAGTGCTGCTCGGGGCCTATGACCTATTTCGAGATCAAAACGGCAAATTTCGCCGAAAGGTGACAAGCTTGCAGCCCTGACTTAACTTGCAATTATTCAAAAGGCTCAGACTCCAGGTCATACATGTAAGGTTAAAAAAGCAATTTTTCAACAATAAAACACATGAAAATCCGCTGCTTAATACAGTGTAAATGTAACTATGATGTTTTTAACAGGAAGTAAATAGATCCGTTTCTATCAATAAGCCATTTAGATCACTATCAATCAATCAATCAATGAAATAACTTTATTTATCCCCTAGGTGCCATTTGAATTGCGGTTTACAATGAACAAAATGTAAAACAATGCTTCACATATGTATGAGAGGCAAGAGTAGGGTGGCCTCTCCACAGACCCAAACTATAACTGGACCTGGTGGCGTGACCTGCTTGTCTCCATGGAGATAACACGTTTAATGTCCTACTGTGGAAAATTCCAGGTAAAACAATAACATCTCCATGGAAACAAGCGGTGGAAACAAGTGGAAGAACCTACATCTCCATGGAAACAAGCAAGTGGAAGAACCTCCTCCAGAACAATTACATAGTGCATCTTTGTAATCAAAGAGAAGACTGAAAAATGAAAAGCTCATTTAGTAGAATCACAGAGAGAACATTTCATTTTTGACAACTACTTAACATATTTGCACCAAACAGAATAAAGCCTCTTCTTTCTGTTTCCATGGCACCAGGTGGTTGGGTGCCTCACCACAAAAACTTATTTATACCAAAGTCATTTTGGCCAGTTGTTTTTTTCTGACAATAATTAAAGGAACTGTATGTAGCTCGTGCTTGTACAGTTTTAAAAAAGGTACTACAATCCCAACTGAACCTGTGTTGCCAGAGCCTGAACCTGCAGATAGAGGCCACATACAAGTTTGTCTCATTCTCAGTATATGGACAGGTCTCATGTGAAAGCTCAGAACCTCCAGAATTCACTTACTGAGCTGCAGAGGCTGCACTAGCACTGACTGATGATTGACTACAGGTGCTGGGGTTTAGGTAGTGACCATTCAGATCAGAGAGAGTCCTTTTAGATTTAAAACAACTGGATTTCAGCATTGAAACTGGCAACCCAAATGAGAGACTCGTGAGGCTCATTCTGCTTTCTGATTGGATAATCGTCTTGAGAACCAAAACACAGAATTATAATATAATAGCTTTGTCATCATGTCCAATGTTTTTGTAAATAAGAATAAATCAACATTAAAATTGTTATCAGGAAAAGCTATAGTTTTTAATATATAGGTTTAGGTTATAGGTTTTAACATATTTACCTTGTATCTGGGGACACAGATAGCTCATGTTTGTGAAATTTAAAATTTAGAATCTTTCATACAGTTCCTTTAAAAATCCTGGATGTGTTTAAAAAGGTTAACTCTGAACAGAACTCTACTATTAAAATGTAAAGTGCCCAGACTTCCCTCCCTCTTCCGGGATGATCCCGAGGCTTTCCCAGGCCAGCCGAGAGACATAGTCCCTCCAACTTGTCTTGGGTCTTCCCCGGGGCCTCCTGCCGGAGGGACACCCCTGAAACATCTTTCCGGGGAGACGTCCAGGAGGCATCCGAAACAGAGCCCGAGCCACCTCAGCTGGCTCCTCTCAACATGGAGGAGCAGCAGCTCTACTCCAAGCTCTTCCCGTGTGACTGAGCTGATCACCCTATCTCTAATGGAGCACTCAGCCACCTGCAGAGGAAACTCATTTAACCACTTAACCACCTGTATCCGCCATCTTGTTCTTTCAGTCATTATCCAAAGCTCATAAGTGAGAGTAGGAACAGAGCTCTAAACCAGGACTTCACCAGGACTAAATCAGGACTAAACCAGGGGGACAATAGGTGAGAGCAAGAACATAGACTGAGTGGTAAATGGAGAGCTTTGCTTTTGGACTCAGCTCCTTCTTCACCAGCACAGTCAGATACAGCGACCACATCACTGCAGACGCTACACCTGTCAGTCTCTGTCAATCTCAGTCCTTCCCTCACTCGTGAATAAGACCCATATCAATTTTAGGCAATCCCAAATCTTTACCTTAAAAATGCTATAATGAGCATTTGGTGCCACCATTACTGTCATATTCCAAGACTGCTCCCTATCGGGAGACTTCCATAGTGAACTAGGCTTCAAGTTTTAATTGAAACGTGCAGATGTTCTTGAACTGGATATTTTACAGGTTTCAGACATTATAGGTCTACTATTAGAATTCTTAATTTGTTTTACTATGTCTGCAGAGGTGTCTCTTGCTTTAGAGATAAAATAAAGATTTAATAAAAAATAAAACAATGCCTCAAAGCCTCAATTCTCAACTCTCGTCAGAGAACAGAATCCATACTGTCATAAGAGGATAAGAATTGACTTGTCATAGTTTACTGCAGAGGGTATGGGGTTATTCTGGGGGCAATCTGGAATATCTTAATCACTCAAATAGATTTAAAGCCATACATACAGTCTGTTGAAACAATCCCAACAGCTAATCCATACATTGATTGGATTTATATAGTGCCTTTCAAGACACCAAAAGGTACTAATGGTAAGGTACTATATTGTAGCCACAGCTGCCCTGGGGTACATTCACAGAAGCAAGGCTACCAATCTGAGGCATTGGCCCCTCGTGGGCATGGGATGATATTGAAATTTTGTGTGACGATTATCATGGCCAAAATAACTGCGATTAATCATTATTGTGATACAATTGTTAAAGTTGTTATGGATATGAATAATTATAATTTTAACAGTGAATATTATGGATAAGCAGGGCCGTCGACTGGAATTTGGAGGCCCGGGGCAATAAGCCTCACATGGCCCCCCTGTAATACAAATAAATAGGAAGAGGGTCCAATTCTGGGCCCCTAAGACCCTAGGGCCCCAGACAACAGACCCCTTTGTACCCCCCATTAATAAGTAGTTTTTTCTGTACATTTTGGTGATATAAGGGCGATTATCTTTGTTGGCGATTATCACGATTATATAAAATGTCCCACGAACGATTATTGTCAACCCTTTTTAATCACGATAAATGATATTATTGTTTATTGCCCCATCCCTAGCCCCTCGGACCACCACCAGCACTCACACCCACTCAACAATCAGGTTCAATATTTGTGGGTTGTTCATGGTCCTGTTTAGGTGTTTGATATTTTAACAAAAACGGTGAGAGTGACTAACTGAAAAACTGTTGGCTAATGCTAGCTTGCTTGTGACTGTAATGTTACTTGAGGGACTTGTTTAACAGCACAAAATCAGCTCACTTGTTGTTCCAACTAAGTTCTTTTTGGTCAGACTGTTAACATAAAGCTCAAATTTAAGAGTAACTTGGGTAACAGAGCTTCAGACAGGACAGTGTCAACGGTTAGCGTCACACCCCCAAGGAAATGTTGATGAGATCAGCTGCAAATCAAATCGATACTGTGTGTTATTATAATGAGTCTATTGACACATGCTCACCAAGTGCTTCTGTGTTCTACTTTAAGCCGCTCTGCCATTACAAACAATACAAGTGCCAGACTACACACCAGAGCACTTGACCGGAATAATTACTCCGCCAAGAAAATCAAGCCCCCCCATCCCTCCCTCCGCTTGCCCGGGCAAAAAGCTGGAGGGCCTATCATACGACAACACAGGGACGACAGCAGCGATTAGATGGTGCCACGCTTCGGAACAAAAGAGGATGAGAGGAAGAGAGAGGGATAGAGAGAGAGAGAGAGGGGGTGGAAGTGTGCAACAACAAAGCCAGCGCAGAGCAGTACAGCAGAGGGTTTATAACGGAGAACGGGGTTTAACGGCACCAGCGCAGAAACACGGCCAGGTTTAATTAGTCCACAGAGAGGGAGAGAGAGAGGGAAAG
>KN484349.1:0-15084 GCA_000787095.1 Periophthalmodon schlosseri | reverse complement strand
AAGAGGAGTAAAAGGAGAGAGGGTAGGAGAGAGAGAAAGAGGAAGAGAGGGAGAGAGAGGAGTAAAGGAAGGGAGTTGAAGAAAGAGGGGGAAGGAGAGAGACGTTAGGAGAAAGAGGAAAAGTGAAAGAGCAGGTAGGAAAGAGAGAGGGTAGGAGAGAGAGTAGAACAGAGAGAGAGAGGGTAGGAAAGAGAGTAGAACAGAGAGAGAGGGTAGGAGAGAGCGAGAGCGAGGGAGATAGAGTGATAGAGGAAGGGAGAGTGCACGGGAGACATAGAGTAGAAGAGAGAGAGACGGTAGGAGGAGAGAGGGAGAGAGCAGATCAATGAATGCAGCCCGGTCCCCTGACACAAACACCGGAGGCTGAACAAGCAACTGGTCCATTAGACTTATTAGGTCACAATTTGATGCAATACTTATTTTTAGCACAGAATGTTACAGTGTAGATTACAAGTGGCATCATGGGACATGTATATTAGTGAGCAGAGCCGGCTCGAGCTCTTTTATAGATGGCCTGCGCTCGCGGGGACTAGTTTTCAAAAATTGCCACTCACGATCATAAAGGCAGGAGTTTCTTTGGTGTAGACATCAGATGGGACAGGAGACAGCTGGAGCATTTAGAATCCGTGTCCTCTGTCAGCACAAAAGGAGCGTTCTGATTGGCCCCGCGCTCCATTCACAAACTCACACTACTTGCGCTTAAAGTGGTACCGTACTGGCTCGTCAAGGCCTGATCTCGTCACGTCTCAGACGCTAAGCAGGGCCGGGCCTGGTTGGTACTTGGATGGGAGACCGCTGGGAAAATCAGGTGCCACAGTGGGGCAGCTGTGGCAAAAACTGGCGTTGTGTCCTTCGGCAAGGCACTTCACCCACATTGCCCAGTATAGTACTGGAGGGGCTGATGGCGCAGATTGGCAGCCTCGCTTCTATCAGTCTGCCTCAGAGCAGCTGTGGCTACAATAGTATTTTACCACGAGAGCATGGCGTGAATGAAGAATGCTCTGTAAAGTGTCTGAGTGTCCGAAAAAGTGCTCTATAAATCCGATACAATATTATTATTAAACACTAAATCAACTTTTTTCACACCTTAACTGTGCATGTGGTGTTTTCATAGCATCGTATACTGTTCATAGTCATTTTTTTTTTGTCATTTTAGAGCAAACCGGGTATATTTGCAGTTTTCTGGTAAAAACACGTATTAAAATGAGTGTGTCCTTGCTCCATTGGCCACTAAAATTTTAAGACTGCTAGGTGTTTCTGGTAACAAACACCAGGCTGCAGGGGCGGAGTTTGTGGATACAGGTTAGACCAATCATACCGTTCCTTATATGCCGAGACGCCACCCCTCCTCTCCCCTCACTCTCCCCCCTTTAGTCCTCCAGGCACTGCCCAGTTTAGCAGCTCTGTTTGAAACGTGAATGGGGTTTAGGTATTTCGTCTCACTTTAACACGTTTGATCAAAAGGCTACAACAGTTACTTTTGTTGTAACTGTTACGTTGTAGTTATCTTAGTTTTGCTTGAAGCCTTTTGCATGTTCAGAACTATAGTCCATTGTATTGCAAGGTCTCTTCACCCCCATTTTACACTTAATCTGTCTTGTCAATATAGCCTAGAAATCAAAGATGTATTTGAAAAACATGAGTGGGAGCAAAGTCACAAAAATCTCAACACTGTAAAGCTATAGCCGGATTGTTTGCTAGCAGCGGTTTGGTTCTAGCGAAGAAAGGTGAGGAGATGTGGAGAGATGGAGATTAGGGGATTGTGTATTATATAAACTAGATTCTCAATTGAACAGGTATCGATCCTGAATAGCTTTAGAATGATCTTGAGCTGTATCAGAACAAGTATAAGACACATAGACTAGTACACGCCCATGGACCACTATGGAACCTACCTGGACGACTGAGGGATTACACAGATATGAGGCCACATGGGAATATAAAAGAAAGTACTGCCATTTCATGCACATTCTATTGTAGAGTGGTTCCTTGATCTAAAGCGCTTCAAGGTGGAAAAACGCGATATAAAAATTAAAGTGTATTACAAAAAAATATATAAAGCAATTCTGATTTGCTTATTTTCACAAGTCAAACTGCCATTTGGATTTGACAGCGATGAGCCTTCATGCAGCGAGCTGAGTGGAGCGTACCTTCTTGAAGAGCAGCGAGTCGTCCATGTGCTCGGCGTACACAGATGTTAGCCGGTACTGGTTAGCCGTGGTGATGTCGATCTGGTACCCGGTCAGAACGTAGCAGACTGTCCGAAACTCCTGGATCTTCTTCTGGAACACCTCCTTCAGACGCTGGTTCTTCAGCTCAGAGCTCTCCATCTGTTTACGCAGCTCTGCAAACACATATCCGAAAGAGGTACAAGACCGGTGAGACATAACTTAAATGGTTTTGGTTTATTTTTGTTGTATGTTTTGTTTTTTTGAGGAATATTAAAGAGTTTTTTTTTTTTTTTTTACTTCTATGGGGTTTTAACTGCTAACACATAACAAATTTAGATCAGCATGTTGCCTTTTATTATTTTGAATGCTGTATTCATCCAAAACAAGATATTTACATGTTTAATAAGTTTCACACGTTTTTGACGCTCTGAGTCACCCCTCTCTTTGCTCTCTGCACTAAGTCACTTCCCCTTCAGAGCGCTATCACAACACAATCAGCGTGCATCCCGCTAATGAAACTACTGCACATCACATCAGGGTTGTCATGTTGTTGTGTAGAGTTTTGTATCACGCTTTTGTATATTTATGGAGAATTGTCGTCTGGGAGCATGGGTGACGTGGGCTTGTGGGCGGAGCTTTGGACAGAATCTTACAGCTAACCGTAAGAAGAGTTTGAATAGGGCCCAGGAAAGATTGCTGAAATACTCAAAGGTGCACTGATGACATTTGTGCAGCAGTGTAATCCTTTCAAACCAGTTGTGTCTCTACACTTGAGTTTTATTATTTGGAGTTTTGTTTTTTTTTTTTTACAGTCAATTCCACTTTGAGACTACATATTAACAACCTAAACAAGACAAGACATTTACAGATATTTACAACATTTTATAAACTTTGACAGGACAATCAGCAATAGGATATGAAGGTAAAGAGTGAGGAGAGACTTTCAGAGCTATTGGGTGAAAATTTTTCTCAATCAAGTTCTTATTTATCCTGGTTTGGTGCTGGTTTAGTCTGGGTTTGTTTGGATTTGGACACAGTTTGACATGTTATCCTTTCAATTTTAAAACGTTTAAACTACAGAACATTGACTTATGCAATATTTGTAGCTAGCAAATATTGCCAATTTTCATATTGTGCAGCACAAGTAGCCTCATCAACTTTGATAGGAGCTATAATTGGAGATACTAATGCTCGTCTTAAAGGTGCACGATGTAACTTTTCTAGTTAAGGGTTGGCCACCAGCTGTTGTTGCTTCACCTGAAATGTTCCACAGTTTGACATTAAGCATCTCTCTTCCAGTTATTCAATTGGTGTTGGTGTTATTGGTAAAAATACCCTGAAAAAAATAAATAAAATCTTTCTCACTGTGAGTGGGCTTGCCCCTCTCCACAGATCTGACCTGTAACTTGGCATTGTAGTGTAAGGCTCGTCTCCATGGAGATAGATTAGTTTAATGCCATATTGTGGAACATTACATGCAAGCAATTGCCAAACTCAAAATACACAAGTGTTTTCCAAAACCTGAAAGGGCTGCTAAAAACAGTACACTGGTTTATACAAGCAACTGTCTGTTTTTGTAGAGATGCACTGATCCAACTTTTTAGCATCGATACTTATACTTATCTGCCAATACACAGTTAACTTATTACACAAGAGATCCAATTGTGTTATGCAACTGTTATTTATGCTTCAAATATACTGACCAGCATATGAATAATATGAATAAAAGTTCAAACATTATGAGATGTTCTAGGCCAGGGGTCGGCAACCTGCGGCTCTTTTATCCTTATACTGCGGCTCAGCGTGGCTTGGGAAAATAAATTATAAGTTTAACTGAAGTGTATATTATTTGTGTTAGTTTTTTTTTTTTTTATTCTAAATTGGAAGATTACTGTGATCTTTAATTATTATTATTATTATTATTTTATTATTTTTCCTCGTTCAAAATAAGCGTCACACTCGCGGAAGCCCTTATACCCGCCAAAACGCATTTGCAGGTGTTAGTCAACCTGATCTGGAGCTGGCTGACACAGCTGACAAAGATATGTGGGTGTCAAAATTCAAACACTTGACAGAGGATCTTAAAGATGTTGCCCATCAGAAGGCCACTCTTGTTCAGAATCACAAATGGAGTGCTATTGAGAACCTTCTAAGAGCGCACAAACTCGTGTTTTTAAAACACGGAATACCATCCCCGACACCCACATAAACATGAAGAAATATGCATTTGGAGTCCTGTCGATCTTCAGATCCGCTATTCTCCATGTTAAAAGCAAACACCGCTCACGCCTCACAGACGACAGCCTACAGTCCTGCATTAAGATGAAAGTGACTTCTATAGCCCCAATTTGCAGATGCTGTGCGCAGAGGTTCAGAGCAGAAGTCCCATTAACCAGGTGAAATAAATATTTATGTAGATATTTTGCTTCATGGATTTCATAGGCAACACATTATAGTTGTTTATACAAAGTGTAAAGGTAAAAAAAAGCCCAATATATACAGTGTTATCGTCATTTTAGATGTCAAAAAGTATTTGCAGCTCCCAGTGTTTTTTTCTTCCATGGAAAACCGGGTCCAAATGGCTCTTTGGGTGTTAAAGGTTGCCGACCCCTGTTCTAGGCCAAAATCTAACTGTAAATAGTCTTATTACAGCCAGTTAAAGGGCCAACCAGGATATCGGCTTAACCAATATCATGGAACTGATACCCGATCCAGCTAATTTTTCAGTATCTGTGCCAATATTCGATACCAGTATGATATCAATGCATCATTAGTTTCTAAAACATTTTTATGAACGCACTTGATAGGTACCGTTTCTTGTTCCCGTTTCCTGTCAACTAATATCTGCCACTAAACTCCAGTCATTCTAACTCCTGCAGTTTTCCTCTCTGCAGCACAGACCCAGCAGCTTGGTTCCCCTCGCTCCCATTCCCTCCCACCTCCTTCGCAGGCTGTGATCTCCCCTGGCAGTCCCAGAGTCACACAGCTCCACAGCTCCACACATCTCCACACATCTCCACACAGCTCCACACAGCTCCACACAGCTCCACACAGCTCCACACAGCTCCACACAGCTCCACACAGCTCCACACAGCTCCACACAGCTCCACACAGCTCCACACAGCTCCACACAGCTCCACACAGCTCCACACAGCTCCACACAGCTCCACACAGCTCCACACATCTCCACACGGCTCAACACGGCTCCATATCAACCGCTCGCTCTGACTCCCATGACAGCTTAATATCAGATATACTCCCCCACAGGCACTGCTTCTGCCCCCATAGGTCAACAAACACCACAGCCGTGCAGAGAAGTCAGTCCACCGAGCACAAACCAAGACTTCACTGTGAGGAATACACTCAATGCTAAATGTTTGTGCAGAAAATCAAAATGGCGACTGTTCGGTAACTTTACCTGAGAGGAAAAAAAATAAAAATTTGAAATGGGACTGGGCAATGTGGCATCTGAACAACTTGGGAAAAATAATTGTGATTTTTCCTCGCACATTCGTTCTTGGGCACTAATAACTATTGTATATCAACAGCTTCAAAGAGGGTGCCTTATTTTTGTAGCTTGGCAGGTCCATAATGATCTCACTGTTTTGTTTTGTTTTTTTTAAATACAGAGGGATAATATTCTTGTCCCCACACCCTCCGTTGTTCCTCAAACCAGATTCAAACAGTACAGCCCCATGAGATTTGTTTATTTCAGTGATGCATGTGAAACGAAGGACCTCATTGGTCACCTATCATTTTGAACAAAGTAAAATTTCTCTCACTTCAGATTTAGTGCTTTGCTCATTCAAAAGTCCACAAAGTCAGTCCACTGTGATATTTTTGTCCTTTTTTCCTCATAAGCAGCCATATTTGTTTTGATACAGACCGTCCATGCATGACCCTGATTGGCAAATTCACCTGTCAATCACACCCATCTTAAAATATATAACCAGTGACCAGACTCAGATGTTCATTATGTATTGGCAGCGTGTGTATCCAAAATCCCAGGCGATTATTTATGCCTATCTCTTATGCATACAGCTCTCTGTCATGGTTGTTTGCCAGAACCAAATTCAAGTTGTGAAGCATGCTGGGAGCAACAGGAAATATTGGCAACAGTGCTGCATTCTGTCACTTTTACAAAGTGGTGTGATGTTTTAATCCATCTCTTGTGCATACAAATGGTTGTGTAGTTTGCCAAGACCTTGTCCAAGTCACGCAGCTAGGCATGCTGGGAGCTAGCGGAAATGCTATTTATAATTAATAGTGGTGTGTTTTTAAAGATATGTCATTACAAACACATTCAAGAATAGAAATTGCTAAGAGAAAAGGTATAATAGGTTATGAAAAGTTTAAAAACAAATAAAATCTTTGTATTTGGCAACATGGGTTCAGCTGTGATTGTAGGACCTTTTTAAAGAGCTCGACTGGGGTTCACAGAGCCTTAACCTGCAGATAGAGGACATATACAAGTTTGTCTCATTCTCAGTATATGGACAGGCCTCATGTGAAAGCTCAGAATTCACTCACTGAGCTGCAGAGGCTGCACTAGCACTGATTCATGATTGGCTGCAGGTGCTGTGGTTTAGGAAGTGATGATTCAATTCAGAGAGTCTTTTTAGGCTTAAACCAACTGGATTTCAGCTCTGAAACTGGCAACCCAAATGAGAGTCATGTGAGGCTCATTCTGCTTTCTGATTGGATAAACGCCTTGAGAAAGAGCATTAAAATTGATTTGAACATGTTTACCTCATATCTGGGGACATAGTTAGGTCAAGTTTATAAAATTATAAAACAAAATCTTACACACAGGTCCTATGTTACCTATATTATTTCCAAATGATTCTAGTGAAGGTGTATGGAGTTTAAAAACACAGTGGAGCAGATATATGAATATCTATATATATCGAATATGCCTTGTTTGTGTGTTAAACATGTGTGAATGAACCAATACACAACTCCAGGTATGTTTGTGATGAGGAAACAACATTAAAACAGATTAGAAAACAGCGTAATATGGGCCCTTTAAGTCTATTCGCGCAGCCCTAAACTTAATGCAGCGGTAATGACTGCAGTTTCCACCATTTTCCAGCATTAGTCTCTTACAATGGTTAAACGCCTGTAAACCCCTCAAATACTTCTAATGCCTTCCTCGCCCGGGCTATAGTCTCACACTTCTTCGTCCTCTAATTAGAGCTAATCCTGTATTGGTGCGTGAGGCTGTCAGTGGCCCGGTGCTGATAAAACGTTAGCGTCTGTCGCGGCGCGGGCTGAAGCTAGCTCTTGTCTGTCACTCTCTAGCCTCCCCTGTTTCTGCCATCACTGTCAAGCCTGTCAAAAATCAAAACACACTCACAACCGACGCGCCAATTCTCCCGTGGGTATGTGCAGAGACGTTTCACTATTTAAGCAGTGAACGCGAAACTACAAATACGGCATTAGAAGTAGTATACGTGGGCTTTGTCATTTAAGTATTACTTCTATGGGGTATTAACTGCAAACACATAACGTATTTAGATCACCACATTACCTTTTGTTGTTTTGAAAATGCTATATTTGCCGAAAACAACGTATTGACATGTTTTATAAGTTTCACTTTTGTTTTGATGCTCAGAGTCGCCCCTCCCTTTGCTCCCCGCGTTAAGTCACTCCCCCTTCAGAGCGCTATTTTGTATCATATTTCTGTATATTTATGGAGAATTGTCGTGTGGGAGTAGATGACGTAGACTTGTGGGCTGAGCATTGGACAGAATATTACAGCTAACCATAAGGAGGGCTTGAATAGGGGCCGGGAGAGATCACTAAATTACTCAAACATGCACGGATGACATCTAAAACCTCTTCAGGCATGTTTTTGATGCGGGAATAATTTATAACATGGTAGAAATTTTAAAAAAAAGGTGCCGATCCATGAGTTTCAGAGTGAAGAAAATATCGACAGTTGCCATATAAATTAAACAAAAAAAACCCAGAATATTTGACAACCCTATTAGGAAGACTACTAAGATATAAAAAATCAGATACTAATCAATACTAAAACTCATTTGAGCAGGTATCGATACTAAGAAAGTCACATTCACAGAACAGAAATGAACCTTTGACGCTGTGGTATTGACATGTTATATCTTTGTGCGCTGATGTTTAAGTGGGTCTTGAGCAGTGTTCATTATGTTGTGTTTAGTGTCCGTTTCTGTCTGTGTTCACGTGTCAACATGTAGTTTATATGCGAGTCCATGGCATGTTAGTTTCCCCCTTGGGGATTAATAAAGCATCCATCCATCTTTCCTGAATAGCTTTACAATGATCTTGAGGTGTATCAGAACAAGTATAAGACACATAGACTAGTACACGCCCATGGACCACTATGGAACCTACCTGGACGACTGAGGGATTACACAGATATAAAAGAAAGTACTACCATTTAATTTTGAAAATCACATTCTATCGTCTAAGGAGTGTTTTTTATTCTCGTCGTCTATTCCTTAGTATCAAAATGGAGTTTGAAATTTTAGTATTGCGACAACACTGCTTCCTAAAATGGCAAATTAATAAAACAATCATGTCTTAAAATCCTTTCAGCAGCCAACAATCAAGCCTATGTGACTGAATACTGACCACACCTGTGTTTACATCTGCAATATGACATTTCAAAGAAACATTTTCGATCAAATTCTGACTTCCAACTCTATTATAATCCATGGGCAGTTTTGTTACGATGTCACATGAAGCCCAACATACTGTAATGTTGATTTACTCACAATTACACAAACATTTTACATGATGTAAAAGTTGGTTATGCTTACATTTTGTGCTGTGTGTGCTCAAGCCAACTGGCCAAACAATAAATGATTGGTTTGCCAGATCCTAAAACTAAAACCCATTTATAATAAACCCAAAAGAGCTCTCTATGCTCTGACGTGTCCTCAACAGACAACATCTAATGGATTCCCAGCTCTCGTTCAAAGCACTAGGTGTGCGTGTTACAGATATTAAGTTTGAATGGGATATTCTTTTCTATAATGTGGCTTTTTTAAAATACTTGGTGAACGCTTGGAGTTATTTATTTCATGTTTATAAGGTAAACTTAAGCACATATTTGACTAAAATGTGTTATTGTCATTCAGTTTGACTTTCACTTTCCAGTACTTTCTGTTGGGATTATCACATTACATTTTATGGCTTCAAAGAGCTTGTTAGGACAAAAATATTCATTATTGGAGCTACTGAAAGATTTAAAAAATAGATAAAATGTGCATGACCAAAAGCTAAAAAGTTGCCTTTGTGAAAAATAACTCACTTTTTACACCCTACTTTCCAAAAAGAGGGTGTGAGGTTGCTCTTCTGTTCTCCCACAGAGGCGAGAGTGTCAGGTTGTGCTACAAATGAAGCTGGGGTTACAAGGAGTTAGTTAAAGGTTAGACTAACTATTTCAATACAGGGTAGTTAACAGAATTATATTTAAAATTCTGCAAAACATTTAAGCCATTTGCACAGAGAGCTGATAGTTAGCATTAGCCACCATTAGCTTACCTGCGCACTTGTCTTTTATCACCCGGTTACTCTCATTCCGCATGCCTCATTATGCCAGAGTAACTTGTTAAACTCCCTCAAAAAGTGTATAAGCAGCTCTTGAGGTCATAATAAGGCCGCTGTGCACTGTCTGTATCTAATTAGAAAGTGTTTCATTGATAAACCGGAAGTGCACGTTAGCATGCTAGTTGTTAGCGTTACTGTCGCAGCAAAACTCCGCTCTGGTCTCTGAGAGTTGTGAAAAGTGCTTATAAACTCATTGTGGTGAATAAATAGGATGCTCTGGATGCATAAGGTAAGTGAGGAATAACTTTGGACCACTGCAAACTGTTTAAAATGAGCTGGTTGTGGTTGTTGGACTGTCTGAAGTTTGATGGCTTTTTCTTTAAAGAACACAGTGCGCATTCTTGTGGCTTTAATTCCTTTTTTAACATTTGGTCACCTTGTATTTCACATATTTTAACTTAAAATAATGTCTGCATTTGTGAGATATATCTGAAAATATACAGAAACAACATAGGAGAAGTCAACTAAATGGGAAAAAAGCAAACTAAGCATTGTTTAGTGCTCAGAGATGACTTTCGATTAATGGATTAATGAATAATTAGGATGCTCAGAATGCATAAGGTAAGTGAGGAATAACTTGGACTGAACTAGGTCTGTTTTTCACGTTTTTAAGCCAGTGAAAATCAAGTACGGTGCCTTTAACCCCCTCTGCTCTTATGGTTGTTGGACTCTGTCTGATGGTTTTCTACAGTGGAAAATATCAGACGGAAATGTAGAGCAGCAAAAATACATGTAGACCCAGTGCGTGGCGCTTTGGGAGTGGAAATGCTGTTTTGTTTTGTTTTGTTGATTGATTGATTAACTGACAAATCCAAGGAGGTCAACAACAACCGTCCACACATCTCATCCATGCACATGCATACTTAATACAAATCCATAGAGACAAAAAAATAAATAAAACAAAAAAATATATATTTAAAAAAAACACACCAACAACACAACAAAACATAACTGTAAGGATACAAACAGCTCAACAAATGGTCCAGACCATATTAAAATGAACTAAAAGACAAATGATATCCCTAACACCAGTGAGCAAATATTCAATTTCCTTTTGTGCTCACGGAATTTATTATTCTAAGTTGCAATAACTTTTTCTATTGTACTGATAGTGAATTATTTTTAAAATAATCTAACCATAAATTTGATACTGTTGAAACCTTAAAAATAAAAATCCTTTCCTAACAAAATAATTGTATTCAAACAGAAGTGTCAAAAACACACAACATGTTTCTGGAGGAAATTTCAAAAGAAATCCCCGTTGACTGTACCCAAGAATGAACCGAAACCCCAAACCTGGCAACAAAAGGACAAACATAAAGGTGAAACAGGTCTTCCTGTTCCTCCTCACAGAACCTGCCACAGGGGTCATTTTCTATCTGTCATTTAAATAGAGATTTTTTTAGTTGCAATAATTATATAGAAAGCTTGAAGTTGAAATATTCTCAAGTAAGAGTTTATTGTAGCATTATAAATAGTCTGAAAGAAACATTTCCGTGGAATTGGGGCATTTATTTCATCTTCCTAAAACCAGCAGGCCCTAAGGAAAAAGTGAAGCACCAGCAAAAATGCAGCATTATTGTGTGAAACATACACTCACCCAGGACCTCTTTAGAGGGGGGCAGACTCAGGCTCAGCCCCAGCACACTGCTCTCATCCTGGGCCCCGCTCTCCTGCACCAAACGCACCAGCTCCCGCAGACGTGTCACTTCCTCTCGCAGAGAATCCACTTCCTGCTGCCGCTGTTGCTTGGCAACAGCTGTAGGGTTCATCTTGAAGTGCAGAAGTCTGGTTTTGGCTGGATCAAAATCTCCCTGAGATACAGAGAACAGGGAGATCAGGCAGCTGATTTGTAAACATACACACGCACGCACCATTTCATTTCAGTGAAAACACTACAAGAGGGCTCAATCTGAAACATCTGGAGAACTTTGAAACGTGGGTCTCAAATTTAGAGCTCGATATTATATTCTTTTCCAGAGCCTGAATCAGACCCTGTAGTTTGAGTTCACGTGGCATCACAATATTATTAAAATACTGATATTAAAATGTTCATAATTTAGTGGAGGGCAGTTACATGGGCCGGAATACATTTGTCTTAAAGCAGAAATACTGTGCTTGTGTCTGCTCTATAGTTATAATCTATGGCGCCCGTGAATCATTATGTTATAATTGCACATTTTAAATGGCAATATTAATGCTGACTTCCATGTTAGAAAACTGTGCTGCCCAGTGGGAGCTGACATCGCCGTAAACGTCATCACAACAAAGAGCCGTGCAATTGTCTGCACCTTCTGTGGACAGCTGCACGCCACACTAGCGAGCCGCGGATTTTTTTTTCCATTTGTACCAAAACGACTACACAAAGAAAATAAAACTGGAGAACAAAGTAAGTAGAGAGCAGTGGGTGTGTACTGAAAACGATGAAAATGGTGTCTTGAAAATAAACGATTAAAGATTGCTCAAACATGCCTGAATCACTCCAAATACAACTTCGGAAGAGTAAATGGTGAGGGGAAACAGCTATAAAATGGTTAAAAGCTCTAAAAATAGGTCTGTTTTAACTGTCCAAATACAGATGTTTTGAACTGGTTTCTGGTTGATATATTTTGAAAGCAGCTAGAAGAGGAATATTTAAACCCATGAATATTACACTGTGGATGATTCATCATTTTTAAAAGTAATAGGCCTATAAGTGCAAATCCACAAACTTGACACATTAAATTTATGGCTTCAAATAATTCCAACTGATAAGAATCGCACCTTCGTGATTGAATATTGACACATTTGGCCTTAGTAGGTTGAGTTCATGTTGGTACCATAACTCTGGTGAAGGGAGGTTACAGGGGCAGAATACATTTGAAATCGTGAGTCTTCTCCGTCAGCAAAAATGAACTAAAGTGTTTTTACAATTATTTCAAAAGCGGTGGCAATATTCAGCCCCAAAGACGTGATAGTTTTCATTTGAATGGGCTAACTTAATATGGCGATCTCTAACAAATAATGACAAGGTTAGGTTAACAGTTTGCAGATTTTAAGTTTGGACATATCTTTCAAAAACTGTGACGCTCCCTTAAAGTACACAGGCCCCTGCCCTCCATCATATTGTAATGTTGGTCTGGTTTGGGCGCAGATTTTCCCGCTGTTTGTTGTTTTGTTGTCAGGTCTGGTTCAGATCTAAAGATTGCAGAGGCGTGCTGGGGCTGGACAGGTCACCACGGTAACACGGGCTGAATGATGTCTCAAATACAGAGGACAATAGCAGCATTTTACATTTACAGAAGTGCATCCAAATAGGGACTAAAACGGTTATACCACCTTAACCTGACCTGGAAGGATCCTGGAAAAAAATCAGTATTGCAATTGCGATTAGATTTGTGATATATATTAATTAAAAAGTAAGATTCTGTTCAGAGACGGGGTATCGCACGTGGGGTATTTATTGCTATTTAGATCATTGTATTAGCTTCTACTGTTTTGAAAATGCTAAATTTTGCCAAAAACAATGTAATTAGATGTTTTAAAAGTTTCAGTTTAGTTTTTGATGCTTTTTTCTACACATTAAGTCACAACAAAACTACTGCACATCCCATCAGGTTTGTGAAGTTGTAGCGTATTTTTTTGTATCCTGCTTTTGTTTATCTATTAAAAATCGCTGTGCAGAAGAATGGATGATGTAGACTTGTGGAGCCTTGGGCAGGATTGTACAGCTGACCGTAAGGAGGTTTTGAAAAGGGCCCAGGAGAGATTGCGATATTGCTCAAACATGCGTGGATGACATCTAAAACCTCTTCAGGCATGTTTCTGATACGGGAAGGACATTTATAACACGGCAGATGGCTACAAAAAGTCGATTTGGCATAATATCCCCTCTTTAAACAACTGTAGGACCATTTTCACATTTGAGAGAAAACTGAAATGTGAACTGATACAAGAATCCCAAGCATTTAAGAACATTTGTAGAGGTCTAAACTACAGGAACAAGATTTGTCTATAAAAAAGACAGGATATGTTGTTCTTTGCTTACATTCTTTTGTTTTAAGAACTGCAGCCTTCGCCATTTGATAACTGAGCCAACTCAAAATGTGATTGGATTCCACTCTTATATGTTATATTTGTGCAGCTCTACTGGCAGCTTTAATCTGGATTCACTCGAACACTGGAAGAACTAAACTTTTCATCAACAAAGTTTGCCTTCACTCTTCATAATACACCCATCCATCAGCAACTGTCCAAGCTGAAAGCAGACATATGGTCAGGAACATCTCCAAGCTCACTGAGTGGAACTATCCAAAGACAGTCCCAGTTCTTTTGCCATCTCAGCAACTGTTCATAAAAGAGCATTAGGAGCAGTGCCAGCATGTGAGGATATGAGTCTGCTCCGCTATGCCAACACACATTTGTGTAAACAGATTAAACAAGCTCTGTGGGGATCAAATCAATCCTGAAGTTTGTCTCAATGTTCTTTTTGTTCTTTTTAACTACATGTCTTTACACTGTGCAGAGTTCATCAATTTGTCCATTTTAAATTCAGCAGACACTATCAATCAAAAGTTTGGACACACCATTTCCATTAAAGAGCACATATTATGCATTATTTAATTCCCTTTTAAACATGCATTTGTTATAAGTATTTCACTTTTTCTAATGTCTGAATTTGTATAATGTACTTAAAACTTTGCAGGAGAAGTTCAGAGTTGTATCTATGACGTAACTAAACAGGCAAATTGTGAATGGAGCATTTTTGGGTGTGCAAAGAAGATGACTTTGTATTAATGAAACAAGTGTGAATGAAGCAAAATACAACTCCAGGTGTGGTTTTGATAAGGAGACATTATAATATGGTTAAAAAGTCCTTGCATAATATGTGTTCTTAGGGTCAGGACTAGGGTTAGTTAATGTTTTTTTTTTTTCTTGACTATTTACATTCTCGCTGAAATAATTCAAAACAGGTTTTAGATTTTAGATTCTTCAAAATAGCCTTTACCCTTTGCTTTGATCACTGCTTTACACACTTTTGGTGTTCCACTAATGAACCCTGACAAGGCACAGCTGGGAAGTGAAAAACATTTCAGGGGACTTCATTACGAAGCTCACGGAGAGAAGGCCTGAATCCACTGGACTAACCACCTGAGACAGAGCCTCCATTCTGAGTCTCTAGCCACCACATCTCTCCATATCATCAATAAATATCTTCATCGTATACCACTGTTGTGTCGTGGTCCTTTCTAGTGAATTGATGTTGTCAGTACATATCTAGAATGTATAAAGTAGTAAACAAAAAAAGAAACATTACACAGATATGAGGCCACATGGT
>KN484346.1:7550-29734 GCA_000787095.1 Periophthalmodon schlosseri | reverse complement strand
TCTAGAATTGAGCATGTATAAGTGTAAGGGTGAGTGTGGAGAACCTCGTCAAAAGTGATCTCCTCCAGGTCCCAGTTGTGGATGTTGAAGAGCAGCACTACACGGCCGTACTTGTCTCTGCTGGGGAGCACCACAGGATAACCCGCCTCGATGGTGCTGCGGACCGCCTCGGGGGTCAGGTTCTCAAACAGCTCGGGGTACTCTCTTCTGAAGCGCACATAGCCTGTACATGAGGAGAACCAGTACTGTTACTTTGTGACTGTCAGTGTTGAACTGAATACATGTACATGAATATGTAATCTGAATACTAATTTTGAGTAATTGTATTCTGGTACAGTTACTCTTTCGTTTTCAGAATACAATTACTTTTCAAATATCAAAGGAATACACTGCAGTACTTGATCGCACAATTTAGGCTTCAAACTGCATAAAAGTCAATGAGAAATACACCGCTCTTGTGGTGAGGCATGTATAATTTTTCCTTGTCTAATTAGGGATGGAAATACAGCACATAAAGGAAAACAGACATAAAACTGTTTTTAATCCTATGTTGTGTCTTTACCCTATAATTTAAATGCAACTCTGTGTAAAAGTATTGTAAGTATTCAGAATACAGTACTCTGATTGGACCATATATCAGAATATGTTACAAAATACATTTTAATTCAGGTATTCAGTATTCTGTAACTAAATACACTTTCAAAATTCTTCCCATCCCTGGTTACTGTACACAATGAGCCTACTGTCTACAGTTCCAATTAACTCGCAGAGAGTGTCCTGGCCTGGTATGCACACGGCACTACCCCCCAAAACAGAGCCTAAGAGTGGCCCCGAGAGGAGGCCAGAGGACCAAGGGCTCATTTACAAAACCTTATGAGGAATTTGAACTGAAATGTATGTACTGACAAAACATACCCTCCTTAAAATGTTCTCATTTAGTATCAAAAACCAAGTAGCGTTTAACAACAAGTATAAAAAAACAGGTATTATTCAAATACCAGTGTTGAAAACCAGGTATTGTTTAAGTAATAGAATCAAAGACTAGGTATCATTGAAAACTATACATTGTTTAAGTACCAGAATAAAAACAAAATTGGGTACTAGTATTGAAAACCAGGTATTGTCCAAGTACCAGTAGTGAAAAATAGGTATTGTCCAAGTACCAGTGTTGAAAACCAAGTATCATTCAAGTACCATTATTGAAAGCTTTAAATGTAATTCTAACTACAACTGTATGTACAGATAAAACACAAACTTCTTCAAAACTTGCTCATTTTTCCTGTTCATTTGTATGCAGGGGTGGGTAAAGCAGCCAAAAATTGTACTCAAATAAGAGTAATGTTACATCAAAATAATATTACTAAGTAGAAGTACAAAGTAGTGGTCCAAGAAATTATTCAAATAAGAGTAAAAAAGTCTTTGGGAACAATACTACTCAAGTAAGAGTAACTTAAAGATTAACTGTCTGGATGTAACATCTGATAATTTAATGTAATTTCAAGGATTAAACATTAAATAAAGCACAACATCTGGTATTTTAAAAGGACAGACACAAAAATGAGACAAACTAAGTCATATCTGAAGGAGCGTTGCAAGAAACACACATGTTCAAATCATTTCATTTTGTCAACATAAAGCATTTGTCACTTGTAGACTTACTCACTGTGGGAAGAGTAACCAAAACTTTTACTGAAGTAGCAGTGCTATACTTCAATACAAATATTACCAAGTAAGAGTAAAAGTACTTTGAAAAGTACAATTTCCTTTAAAAGTTACTCAAGTAAATATAACTCAGTACTATTCACCTCTGTGTCTATATAAAGTTATGTTATAGATAACAAGTGTAACATGGAAAGTTCCGTATGTAACATTTTTGTAAGTACACAGCACAGTTACAGATCTATAGCAGATATCTAATTTCTTCACTTTGGGTCCCATCTGTCAGCACAGTGCACACAAAATGTAGTAAAAGCAGAGCTTTGGATATGATGCTTGCGGTAACCTCTTCCGTTTATCTATTGTGCATCATTTTAATTGTTTTGATTTGATTTTAAAAGTATCAACAGATGAACAATTTGCCCTGGTTGAGTAACATGATTCCAAAGTAACCACAGATCCTGTTTGTAGTTGTTACAATTGGTGTGTTAACATTGTCTGGAGCAGATGATTAGGAGAGCTTGGTGGTTCCCACTGAAACATAGAGGGTTCACTAGTGAAGCCCAGAGTGGACACAAAGGCTGTTTGTTTGTGAGAGCAGAGGATTATTACTGCTCTCCTGATTAATGAGGACGTGTGTGTGTGTGTGTGTGTGTCTAGACTACAGCACAGGAATGAGTGTCCCGCACAGGGTACATGAGGTGTGACTTAGGCTAGCTGTCCTCGACAGACAGAATCTTTCATGAATTTGTCCTTAATTTTTTGTGCCAAATGGTGTTCTATGTGCATTTTTATCTTTCATTTGATCATATCAATAACTCAGTCAGTTAACAGCCACACTACTGAACCTGAACATAGTAAGTCAGTTTCAAAAACAGGCAAGTCAATAATGCTGAAGCTCCTAGTTCTGCGCTGAGTACTACTTCTGTGCCAGAAAAATGGTACGACCCAATCCGATACCAAAAACATTTCGGTACTGAAATGTTTGGTGCCTGGAGGGCCTTGGAAGAGCACTATAGAAAGTTACACTGCAGATTCACCACAAAAGCATGGTAACAAATGCACTTTTTCCTCACCTCAAAGAAATAGTTATCTATTCAAATTTGTGGTTCTAGATAATGATTAATACAGGAATGGATACTGAAAAAGTATTTTTCAAGCACTAGTACTAAAAGCGGGTATCGTTCAAGTACCAGTAGCCGATTCACCTTATTCAGGAAGTTGCCGTGGACACAGCCATCGTCATTCGGGTTGTATAATGGATTACAGAGCCGTTTTAAAGCCTCCAGAGAATCAGTGCAGTGTTGACTTGTTGTTGCACATGAACATTGAACACAACACAAACTTTATGTCATATTTTAGCAGCAAAACTTTTCTTAAATTCTCCATTGAAATTAATGGGATTTCTCCTTATCTGGAAGTGCCACCACAAAGAAAATGCAGTTTAGTCGCATTTAGAGGCAAAAGTAGGCGGGGCCAAATAAGGTCGATAGAAAATTAGGTTTTGTTCAAGTACCAGTTTTGAAAACCAGGTATTGTTTAAGTAGAAATATAAAAAACAAGTATTGTTTAACTACGAATATCAGAAAACGGGCATCATTCAAGTACTAGTACTGAAAAATGGGTATTGTTCAAGTACCGGTATTGAAAACTGGGTATCGTTCAAGTAATAGTATCGAAAAATAGGTGATACTCAAGTACCAGTGTTGAAAACCAAGTATCATTCAAATACCACAATTAAAAAACAGTGTATTGCTCAAGTAGCCTACTACAACCAACAACTGTCCTTATTCAAGTACCAGAATCAAAAAACGGGTATCTTTCAAGTGCCAGTATAGAAAACAGATATTGTTCAAATACCAGTATCAAAAATTGGGTAATGTTCCAGTACCAATATTGAAAACCTGGGTAAAATATGGGTATCAGTCAAGTACCAGAATTAAAAAAGCAGGAACCGTTCAAGTAGCAGAACTAAAAATTCAAATCAAAAAAAAGATTTTTTTTACAAGAAATACAAGTATCAAAAAACAAGTAACATTCAAGTATCGGTATTGAACACCTAGTATTGTTTATGTACCAGTATAAAAACAGGTATTATTCAAGTACCAATATAAAAAAGGGTAACATTCAAGTACAAGTATTGAAATATTGTTTAAGTACCAGTATCAGAAAACCCTAAATTGTATCACAAAAATGGTCAAATATGGTTGCATTTACATAGCCCTTTTTTTCCTTCTGGGCATTCAAAGCGCTTTACATCAAGGAACCACTCTCCCGCGAGTGTTAAGTGTCTTGCCCAAGGACACAATGACAATAATCATTTGTGGAAGCTGGTATCGGACCTCCAACCTGTGGGTCAGTGGACCTGACCGCTCAACCAATGATGTTTATGTCGAGAGCAAAATTCAGACCACCAACCTTTGGATCAGAGGACAAATGCTCTACCAACTGAGCTACTGTGGCCCAAAGAAAAATGGAGAGGTACCACAGACTGTATAAAGAAGTAGACTAAGTGAGTGTGACGTCACCCACAGCGTTTGGCTCCAGCCAGATGAAGTTCATTGAGGGTAGCAGTTATAGGGGTGAATTTGGAGCCAAGTTTCATTTTAGGAATCCCGACCGCGAGTATCATAGTAACCAAAGAGCCAATCCAGAGCGAGGCTGTTGAAGGTAATGTCCCTTCCCGCCCGCACCACTGGTTTAACAGGGAGGGGGCGCTTATCAACGCTGTCAATTAAACCTGTTGCTAATGTTCGCAGGAGCGACCTCGGGGAAAGTAGGCACTTGATTTTTCTGTTATTAATGTTCATATCTTAAGTTACAAACAAAATAGCATAATAAAAACACCAGGACCATGTAGAGTGGGTCAATACGAACATTTTAAGACCAAAATGTAAAAAAAAAAAAAGTATAACAGCAGCATTTACGGATAGAGGGGGGACAGTTTTTAAAGTGAATCAAATCAGAGTCGATGGAGCTGGAAGCGCGCCCGTGCTCACTTACTATTAGGAATGCAGCGACTAGCAGGTTAGCTATATCCATTTACAATACAGTCTATGAGAGGTACCCAGTCCTATCTCACTGTTAGTATATTAGTAGGCCTACAACCGTCCTCACCCTTCATGAGCTCGTGGGCGCGGGACACGTCAAACTTGCGTGCTCGGAGGAAGCGCAGGAGCAGAGCATCGGGTTTATCCCCGAAGTTGTCCAGGATGAGTGTGTTGAGGTCGTCCCCGTCAGCACGTTCTCGCATCAGGGCCCGAAGCTCCTTCAGAGAAGCCCCCCTCCGCTCGGGGGTCTCGTTCAGCTCATCCTTAGCCTGGGAACAGTGCAGCAACATGGTTAAATACACAGGAGCAGAGCAGAGGACAATTGCTGGAAAAATGGAATATCGAATAATAATATCGACCTTGAATTAAAGGGCCTGTACCTGATTTTAAAGGGCCAATATTACACTTTTTTCTGATCTATGTTATAATGTTTCCCCATCACAATACCTGGAGTTCACACATAATTCACACATAATCAACACACAAACCTTGCATATTTAGGCTGGGTTCTTCTGTCATCACCTTGTGATGTCATGCGGTAATACAGTGTTTTTTTAACTCAAAACACCTTCACTAGAATCATTTGGATTCAGCCCTGGAATTGCCAATCTCTGCCGAACTAAAGGTAAAAGGTAGTTGTTAACTTGTTAATTACAGTTTCATGACATCACAAGATGGAACAGAGCATTTTGAGCTTTGGAGATGTAGACAGACTAATAATAAAGGGTTACTCAAACATGTGTGAATGAAACAAAACACAACTCCTGGTATGTAACAACATTATAACATGGCTAAAAATATAGGACCTTTACTGTATTTTTGATGCTCTTTACATAATGTATTGTAGGATCAAAGCTGCTAAATAAGAAAAACATGACACTATATAATCTATTCCTTTCACATAGCATTTTCTCGGTTAACAACTAATACAGAATTTATTGACAGTGTCACCTTTTTTCATCCAATCAGGCACACTGTTGCTAAGAATCACGGGAAACTAACTGCCTGACATTATCCCAGACAATTGATTGTATGTCATGTGGCAGTTTCAAGAGTGACAAAAACACAAATAGTCGCAGAGATGTGAGAATTATAAGGAAACAACTGCTTGACACTAACCCAGACAGTGGTTTCTGTATCATGGTGCAATATCACAGTGGCAGAAAGGACTAAGTGGGTGGGGCTAAAAGTTCAAACACGTTCCTTGGTTATGGTTTGAAATCAGGTACAGGCTTTGAGTAGTTATTTTTTTCTTGTTTTAAAAGTAAAATCAGGTACTGGTTTCAGGTTGGTTTCTCTGCTCACTCAAGTCTGGCTCGTGTTAACTGTAAAGAACAAGACATATTGGATAATAAAACCTGCAACAGTCATGGCATGATCCAAGAAAACCGTAGTCTTCAGTGTGTAGCATGTGGCACAGTCCTGTATGTTGTGTATCATACAGGACTATGATTAGGAGAGAGAGCCTTGCCTTCTGAACAGTGTGTGTGCATGTATTTGCGTGTGTGTATGTTAGAAATAGACAGTATATTGGTTGGCATATATATCAAGCCGATATTTGCACTTTTCAGTGTATCAGCAATCAGCCTTTAATCTAAAGCAGAGGCTGATATTTTGTGATAGAATAAAGAATATACTATCACGCTTTATTTGAACACCCATGCAAAGAGGGTACTACACAAAATGTGACTACACAACTCTCTTATCCACTTTGTATTGAAATAGTGCTGTGGGTGACTATGTAGCAAATTTGTATTTTATTATTTGGGGAAAAGCTTTTCAACCATTGCTTGCATTGGATTCTAAACAATCATTTTGGCATCAGCCATGGAAAAAAACCCATATCAGTCAATCTCTAATGTGCATGTGTGTGTGCGTGTGTCTATGTGTGATCATAAATGTTGTGTAACTGCAGTGTGTCTGAGGAGCCTTGCCTTCTGCACTGTGTGGGGGGGCAGCTTTTGGCACACTCCAAACACAGGGCCATGGTCCTTCACCGTCAGATGCTCTAGTTTGGACCTCATGGCCTGCTCCTCCTCTGAAACCATCCGAAAGGAGCCAGTCTACAGCAGCATGGGAACAAATCAGGGAGAATAATCAGTCACATGGCCCTGACCTGTGGGGTGCCCTAGGGGTCAATCCTGGGACCCCTTTTGTTAAATCTCTACATCGTTAGGCAAGTTAATACGCAGCAATAATGTGTCCTACCACAACTATGCAGATGGCACTCAGACCTATGTCTCACTGGCAGCAGGTGAATATAGACCAGTGGATTCACTCTGCCTCTGCATCCAACAGATCAGTGTGTGGATGCAAAACAGCTTTTTCCAGCTATACTCAGATAAGACTGAAGTTATAGTCTTTGGCCCACAGAAATAGAGAAAGAGAAAAGTGTCAGCAGTCACCTCCAGTATTTTCTCTCTAAAACCTTCAAATCAAGCTAGAAATCTAGGAGTATTTATGGACTTTAACAGCCAAAGCAAATCAATAACGTCTGCAACTCTTCACTGTCTAAAAACGTCGCAAAAATCAAAGGTATACTGTCTAAATCAGACTTGGAGACTTATTCCTGCATTTGTCTCCAGTAGGTTAAAACTACTGTAACGGCCTGCTCACTGGCCTCTTCAAAAGAGCGGTAAGACATATATAAAGTATAGTTTCTCCATGGCCTAGCACTAAAGTACATCTCACACATGTTAGTGCCATGAACCATTTCACACTCTTAGGACTTCAGGGGCCGGCCTCTTGCTGGTTTCCAGAGACAGGACTAAACATGGGGAAACAGCGTTTCAGTTTTATGCAACTAAAATTTGGAATAGTCGTCCTGAAAATGTGAGACAGGCCTGCACTTGTACAATGTTTAAATCCAAGCTCAAAATGGTTGTGTTTAGCTGTGCATATGACTGAAAGGTTTTTATTCTGCACTGTTCTCTTTTAATGTTCATTTTATGATGATTATTATGTTTTGTCTTGTGATTTTAATGTTTAATTTCTTATTCTGTAAAGCACTTTGTATTACTTTGTGTATGAATTGTGCTATACAAATAAACTGCTTCACTGTGGGAACATCACTACAGCTATTCCTACAGTCTGTATGTGCCATGATTGACAGAAACTAAACTCATTTTACTTATGTTTGTGCAATCCCTCAGTCATCCAGGTATGATCCATAGCAAAAGAAAAATGTTATTCTGTCAGCGGTCAGATTGCTGGTGGACACTGCCTTATATCTATCTGAAGGGAGGAGCTAACTACACTGAAATTAACACACCTATTTATTTACAGTGTCTGTTTGTTAGCTAGGTCTATTGAGGTATACTAAGTGTGAAATGTGCCTGAGTCATATTTTGCATAATCATTCAGGCCCCTAAAGGGTGCTCTCACACCTATTAGCATAATGGCTATCTCTATTGTTTATCATAGAGTTATACATAGGAGATAAATGATGTCTAACGCCCCCATTCCTGTTCAGAGATGGACTGTCTTTCTTCCTTCCTTCTCAAACCAATTATTTTCTTTGACTAAGATCTGTACCTCACTAAAACGTTTGTCCAGTTGACAGAATACAATTTTTCTTTTGCTATTATTTTGCTTATAAAAGTATGAAATCAAAACAATAACAAATGAACTGACTTTCTGCTGATTGTTCCCAAAGACAAACTTGTATTTCCATTCAAGTCTATGTTTTCTCTAATTCCACTCCTGACAGGTGGGGGCAGAGTCAGGAGGAGTCATGAGCCCACTGTTAATCTGCCTCACACGCACACTGTGGCCACAGCGCACAAGGGCCACACACACACACACACACACTCAGGGGGCCTCCCACGGTACTGAGGGCCCCTTCAGGAGGGGTCACAGTGCACAGGGAGCCACACTGGTCAGTACTCACAGCAGCCATGACTGAGTCTCACAGTCTTCACTAAACCTGCAGGGAAAACAAGAGCATTAAATCAGATGAACAGATTTCAATCTGCATGTCAAATAGGAAATAAAAAGACCCAGGCCTTTCTGTGTGGAGTCTGCATGTTCTCCCTGTGTCTGGGTGGGTTTCCTCTGGCCCCCCTTGTCCCCCATCAAACCAAAAAACATGCACAACAGGTCAAATCCTCCAGATGATCAAGACTAGCTCTAGATCTGGAGATGGGTCCAACTGCTTCTGACAGGTTCCCCTAGTGCCATTAAAGGATGGGTCAAATGCAAAGGTCAAATTTTTCAATGGGGACAATTACCTTATGTGACCTTATGTAAGTGATAGCTCTTTACTAAATGTAACTTTTACACAAAAATATTTTGAATATACAATAAAATATTTGGTCCCAATAATAATAATAATAATAATTATTATTATTATTATTAGCCAACTACATTTGACAATTTTTAAATACTGTCCAATCCAAGTATAATTAGCTGTAATCCTGTTTTAGCATACAGTATAATAACAAAACATAGCCACAAGACAGATTTTAAACTTTGTACAGACAAACTACATTATCCTTCTTTAAAGCTGCATTAAGGTACATTCAGAATATTTAGCATTAAAAAAATTCCTCTTACATGTATATGCAGCTATTCCTGGTACTGAACATACCATAAACAACATGTAAAGAAATCTGATGTAATGTCCAGTGTGTGAGTGAGCTGTGTCCTACCTCGAAGTGATGGGAGCAGCAGACTGAGGTACGGACCAGGGATGCACAGAGGAGCCCACAGGGAGAGCACCCACAGAGGGGAGGAGCAGGGGTCCACAGGGAGTAGCCCGCAGAGACAGTACTCGTGGAGGGGAGGAGCGGGGGCTGTGGGGAGGAGCAAGGGCTCGAGAGGCAGAGAGGAGCTGACAGGAGGAGAGAGTACTCGTGGGGAAGGGAAAAAAAAAATTTGGGGGGCCACTTCCTGTTGGTTGCCTAGCAACCGCGTAATATAGTTTTTTGTTTGAAACAATATTTTTTACTCGTATTATCTACTTCTGTACCAAATTTCATGATTCTACAGTCAGTTTTTTTGGCCTTATTCTATGAAGGTATAATTGTTCCAAAAAATGTGAATGTGCAAATGTTGATTTGTACACTGGTAAATAAAAAATATGTATTTTTTACACTTATAAATATCGTTTTATGCTTACAACTTAATTTTACAACGTAATTTTACAAGTACAAATCTGAAAATTACGCTTTCACGAGTTTTGAGACATTCGTTGCACCAGGTTTGTCTCAAAACTATTTGTAAACGCAACGGCTGATTTGAACGTGAAGATAGCAGGGGGCGGAGCTAGAGGGGACCGGGGTTGCTGTGGCAACGGCTAAACTGGTTTATATTTTTTAAATTGTTGTTTAAATTGGAAGATTATTGTGATCTTGAAATATTAAAATAAAATTATATTGTATTATTTTTCGTCGCTCAAAATAAGCGTCACACTCGCAGAAGCCGGTATACCCGCCAAAACAAAACAAACACCACTCACGCCTCACAGACGACAACTTACAGTCTTGCGTAAAGATGAAAGTGACTTCGTACAGCCCTGACAGACGCAAACGCTGTGCGCAGAGGTTCAGGAGCAGAAGTCTCTGTAGCACTTCATGGATTTCATACGCAACACACGATAGTTGTTTATACAAAGAGTGAAGATTCCGCGGTGCTATTGGCTGGCCAGCTCATCTGGTAAGTCATCTGACTTTCACACAGGGGACCTGGGTTCGAGATTTTGCTACCCCCAGGGTGAAATGAGTACTCACCAACAGCCAGGGCAAGACCCTTCGCGCTACTGCCTACCTACCATAACATGATGAGTATGAATCAAATTTACGAGATGTCGCCCGGCCAGACAAGGTTCAGCCTCAACCATCACAGAGCCCAATGAACTGATATACACCTCAGCAGCACCCCACACAAAAATGAAGCCAGAGGCCTGTTCGCAACACAACCGGTGACAGTGTAAGATACAAACTTGAATGAATCACACACTCATCATGGGCAAATAGGATGTGTGATAGAGAAAAAGGGCGGGGCTTAGCATGAATCCCATAACTGTCGCAGAGGAAAAGGGGGCGTGGCTTAGCATGAATCACACAACTGTCACAAAGAAAGGGGGCGGAGCTTAGCATGAGTCACATGTCTGAGAAAGGGCGGGGCTTGGTGTGAATTGCATGACTGTTGCAGCGAAAAAGGGTGGGGCTTACAATGAATCACACGATTGTCACAGAGAAAAAGGGTGGGCTTAGTGTGAATAATACGCAAAAAAGGGGCATGGCTTAGAGTGAATCATACAAGAAAAGGGGCGGGGCTTAGCATGAATCATACAACCGTCATACGAGAGGCAGGGCAAATGGAATGTCGTCAGACAAAGGGTGGGGCTTAAGGTGAATCACAGACTGTTGCAGAGGAAAGGGGCGGGTCTTAGCGTGAATCACATGACTGTCACAGAGAAAGGGGCCGAGGCTTAGCGTGAATTGCACAACTGTCACAGAGAAAAAGGGCGGGGCTTAGCGTGAATCATACGAGAAAAGGGGCGTGGCTCAGCGTGAATCATACGGGAAAAGGGGCGTGGCTTAGCGTGAATCATACGAGAAAAAGGGCGGGGATTAGCATGAGTCACACAACTGTCATACGAGGGGCGGGGCAAATGATATGTATGAATGTTGTCAGACAAGGGGCAGGGCTTAGCGTGAATTGCACAACTGTCACAGAGAAAAACAGCGGGGCTTAACGTGAATGGTACGAGAAAAATTGTACAGTAAACTTGTATTTTCCAATTTGGGCATGGGATCAGGAAAGTATAAATCTATTCTTGTTCGTTAAAAAAAAAAAAAAAAAAATTGATTACTTGATTAATAAGTTGTATACCAAGGTAAATTGTGTAGATAAAGCCAGTGTGGCTACAAAAGTGTTAACAAGTTCAGAAAACAACGTTAGCATTAGTTAGCGCCTTATGCTGCGGACATCTCCCCGACTTTTTCCTGCTAATAAGGCTAGTGTGGCATTACGAGTGGTTACAAACATTAGATGTTAAATTTTTAGCAACAACGCCACTCCACTTAACCTGGAGAAAGGATTCCTGAAGGCACTTATTACAAAACAGAGCAGGCTCCACCAGGCTGATACCCAGAGTATCAGGGACTGCGTCTTTGGAAATAGTTCATAAAACAAAAGTCAAAAGACAAAACAGCTGAAACATACAACCACAAATCACCTGAAACATACAACCACAAATCACGCAGGCAGAGCAACCACAAATCACCTGAAACATACAACCACAAATCACCTGAAACATACAACCACAAATCACCTGAAACATACGACTCTAGAGTGAAAACTGGGAGCACATTACCCAAGACGCAGGTTCCAATTTACACGCTCACAGCGCACTGTCCTAGGGCTTCTTAGGCCAGTGAGTTGGTGCCTGGTACGACGGTGTACTCTATGTGAACCAGTGAACCATGAAGGGAAACCCGGCCGGTGCACCCAGGGCTCATCACCCCACCAGCAGTGTAGCGACAGACACCTGGCTCAGCTTTACTCAGTTTAGTTAATGGGCCAGGTGCAGGGCTCAGGCAGCGGCACTGAAAGAAGCCACAACTTAGAACGAGTGTATTTTTGTATACCCAGATGCTGAATGATGAAGTTAACTCAAATGTATGTCATGTTTTCACATTGTTAAACTCAAGGTGCTAACTAATGGTAACATCTCGTTTTCTGAAAAACTTGTTAAAGCCAGTGTGACTACAAAAGTGTCATCTACACAATTTACCGTGGTATACAACTTATTAAAAAGGCTGATAATGCACATCATAATAACACATAAAGGTGACGTACTGTCTGAATTCGGGTTACCTACTCCTTTACTGTATATAAACCAGTTTCGCTGGTCCCCTCTAGCCCTGCACCCTGCTGTCTTCCAGTTCAAATCAGACGTTGCGTTTACAAATTGTTTTGAGACAAACTCAGCGCAACAAATGTCTCAAAACTCATGAAAGCGTAATTTTCAGATTTGTACTTGTAAAATTACAAAGTTGTAAACATACAACGATATTTGTAAGTGTAAAACAATATTTGTAAGTGAAAAACGAAATTTGTAAGTGTAAAAAATATATATATTGTTTTTGTTTTTTTTATCAGTGTACAAATCAACATTTACACATTAAAACTTTTTTTTAACAATTGTACCTTCATATTATTCCTATACTGCGTGGGGGCACTGACACGCCATTTTTTTATTTTTTGTAAAATTGAAAATTGCCAGAAATTAGAGAGGAACGAGTTTTCATTTTGGGCAAATTTTCATATGTTTTCGGCATTGTTCCCTGGGTGAAAAATGGGGGGTTGGTCCCGAGAAAAATTATAATAAGAAATCATGTTTTTTATGTAATAAACTATCCATTTTCAGAAAGCACTCGTGCATTCCTACGTCATGGCCAGCTTCTGGCGCTTGGGCCTAATAATGCATTAGTCTTATATAATGCTTTTCCAGATCCTCAAAGTTGCTTTACAATTTCGTGCATTATTCAGTAATTCCATACTCAGTGGTAGTAAACTATTACTGTAGCCACAGCTGCCCTGGGGCAGACTGATGGAAGTTAATCTGCACCATCAGCCCCTCACACCACCACCAACACACACACACACACACACACACACACACACACGCACACACCACTTTTATACTAGGCAATGTGGGTGAAGTGTCTTGCCTAAGAACACAACAGCCCACTGTGGCATCTGGAATTCCCAGCGGTCTCCTGTCCAAGTACTAATCAGGCTCAACCCTGCTTAGCTTCTGAGGTCTGATGAGATCAGGCTTTAACCAACTATTGAATTCAATTCAATGTATGTTTGTAAAGCCCAAAGTCACAAAAGCAGTCGCCTCTTAGGGCTGAACATGATAAATGATTTAACCAACAGAAAGTTAGAAAATCAATAATGAAACAGACATTCATCAGTAACAGACAAGCAAATTAATCAACAGAAAACAAGCAAATGGACAACTGTCCCAGAGTGCCCCATGTCCTTAGACCCTCCTTCTCAGCCAGGAAACACTCAAAACTACAGAGAATAACACACACATACTAATCAGATGGAACGTAATGTTTAGACAGTCACTGAAGTATGTCCAGTGTTGAAGCTTAAAGTGGCACTACGTCACTTTTCTGGTCAATGGTCAGTCGCCTGCTTGTCTCTATGGAGCTGTTATTACTTTTTATGGCATTAATCTTGTCTTATGGAGACATCACCAAGTTACAGGTCAGATCTGTGGAGAGGCCAGTACAGCCACAGTCCAAGTACAGTGTAGGGCTCAGTGCAGTGACTGTGGAGGGCGGGCATATGGGGGATCAGAACTGTGAGGACAAAGTGAAGCGGAGCACTGAAGCAGAAAGCCTTTGTCCAGCCTGGGATCTGTGAAGCCACATTCATCTGCATTAGTGCAGTGCTGCACTAATGAGGCAGGGACAAGACAGAGTACAGGGGGATGGGGAGAAGACAGGGACAACAATACAAAGGACAGAGTGATGAGAGAACAAGGTACAACACAGGGACAACAATACAGAGGATGGGGACAGAGGACAAGGGGCCAGGGAGAGCATTACATAAGACAAGTTGACAGGGGACAGAGGGGACAGAGAACACAGTGAGAAACATACAGAGAACAGGGGGATGTCAGGACAGGGGACCAGTGACGGCAATACAGAGGAGCAGGGGACATAGTAGAGTCTACTAGAGACTACTCTAGTAGACTCTAGTAGACTCTAGTAGACTAGTAGACTACTCTAGTAGACTCTAGTAGTACTCTAGTAGTACTATGTACTACTAGAGTAGTACATAGTACAAGTTGAGAGGGGACAAGAGGGACAAAAAAGATAAGAAGGGCAAGTGCAGAAGAGACACAAGATGACACAAGAGCTCTTTTCACAAAAGCTTCTGTAGATAAAAACTGCAGACTTTTTCCATTGTAACAGAGTGACTGATGCAGGCATGTATGAACAACGCAGGGCTCCCATGTGTTTTGTAAAAATGCAAATGTTAGAATCCGCCTGATGATTGGGGTTACTCCAAGACCACGTGCAGACAAAACTGATTGAGGGTGCATTCGAGTTTCAAAGGGGTTCAAAGATAATACACCTGATAAGGTGCCTGAAATGAGAGCGCAAACATTTTTTAACTGAGTTTGCAATGCACCCATTTGCACCCCTGTAGACCCCTTTGCACCCCTGTAGATACTTTTGCACCTTGTAAACCTTTTTGCACCTCTGTAGACCCAGACCTGGGTTAATCTCTCCAATGATTTCAGGTCTGGAGCAGAGCCTTGAGCTGTCTTAGAGGGCTTAAAGAGAAAAGACTCAAGTGCAATTAGTTATCCTTTCTGAAACACCACTGGGCAGTTTGTTAGGTCCTCATCGAAGCACCGGCAGTGGGGGTCCGGGGGCTTGAGGGACAGTGTAAGTGTATAACAGGTTTTCATGTTTTTTTCTAAAAATGACTTGGTTTGGTGGGATCGTACCCATGGTAAATATTTATCATAGTTTTACATTAAGTGTTACGTTAAGTGTCAGTTTGGCAAAATTGTGCTGAATAAAAGTTTGTTCCAGAAATTCCAGGAAGTAAAGCTGAATTCAAAAACAGAATCCCTCTAACTCCATCCAAAATGCAGAGACAATTTACACACAAGGAAGGTATTTTTCTGACAAGTTCTGACATTTATATTTATTAGTCTAATCATTGTGTAAATTAGATAAGTTTTTGGCCATTGTCTATATTATACTACACATAATTTTTTTTTTTTTAGCTAAATCTTAAGTAGAACTGGACTGAAAAGTAAGATTTTTGCATGTTCATATTGTCTCCCATCTGAAGACAATTCTTTATCAAGATCACCACATTTCACCCTTTAATAGTTATGAAGAATCTATATACAATACTTTTTACTCTAATAATACATTCAATACTTCAATACTTTTACTTATATGTCATACTTTTGCTTGAATACATTTTTTGCTCCTATAGACCTGTCTGTTTTTACTTAAAGTGCATATGACAGGTTAGGCTACACTTTCTGTTCCCCCTTATGATGTCATGAAATGGTTTTCAAGTTAACAGCTACCTTTTACCTTTGATTCAGTAGAGATTGGCAATTACAGGGCTGGAATCATCCGAATGATTGTAGTGTATGAAGTTTAAAAACACAGTGGAGCACTTCCTGTACTACCACATGACATCACAAGGTGGAACAGAGTATTTCTTGTTTGAGAGAAGAACTCAACTGATGTAAAACTATGATAAACTTGCCATAAAAACCACTGTTGGGGGGTGTGGGTTGGTGGCTGGGGTGGTCCGGGCTTGGTGGTCTGTGGGCATCTAATGCCCTCACTCATGCATCCCTAATCTGAAGCTCTCCCAAAGGAATGTGAGCAGACCCCATGTGACCTGCACAGCACCTGACCGACAGGTGACAAGTGACAGGTGCCTCACTGTTATGCTCTGGTGTTTTTCACAGGGTGCACAGTGGGCCATGGCTTGGGCAATACAGGTCTTAGCATCTCAGCCAGAATCTCCCAGTACTCACTCCAAGGGGGTCTGGTTTGTGCATAGTGCAACCAACTAGACCAGATGGAATGTAGAAAGTAAAAGTAGTAAAGTACTATATTTAAGTACAAATTTTAGGTATCTGCACTTAAGTACATTTTAAGTGGATACTTTTTACTTTTACTTCACTACATTTACTTTCTACTGAAAAGTAAATGCTGAGGGTTTATTTTTAACACGTTCATAATTTGAGCAAACATACAAATATACAAAAAAAACCCCAAATATACAAAAAAAAAAACAGCTAGAAAATTGATTGATTCAAATGTTTCTGCTGAACAAAATTCAACACAAATCTTTATCAAAATTACTATAATTGAAGCCTTATATGACCTTAAAATATGTGTGCAATACTTTTACTTTTAACTCTTGTGATATTTTTACTTTTACTTTAGTATCTTTTTTTTTTTTCCTTTGCTCCAGTATCTGTACTTTTACATAAGTAACAAAACTGAGTACTTCTTCCATCAACTTTTTTCACAAGCTTTTCACACCAAGCACCATTCTAGAAAACATGCACCACCAGATCTAAAACAGCTCTAAACCAGGTCTAAAACAGAACTACAGCTACTCCAGGTCAAAACTAGGGCTCAAACATTAAAAAAAAAAAAAAAAAAAACAGGACTAGAGGTGGGAAATAAAAAAAATGGTGCAATGTCCCAAACAAGTGTGATATAAAGTGCTATTTGTGCTTTTCTGTGGTGAAGTGTATGATCCATTCATGTTTTGTGCAATACCTCAACCAAGACATTTAGTCACATTTTAGCACATTCCTCCTGATGCTGACATTCATATCATATTCCAATCTATCTAATAACAAACTAACTAAATAGCACAATAACTACTGCTAGGGGTGATGTCATAACCTGTTACCCAGACAACATCCCGGAAGGATGGTCGCCGTGGGTTGATTGGACTGTGCAATGTCCCAAGAGGTGCTAGGTCTAAACCGTGGTAGCCTCCCACTATAGTTTGCATATAAAACTCATAGTATTGGTGGTTTCAGATCCTAGAATGTGATGATGTCATAATCCCAGATGGGGTCAATTTTCCCTATTGATAACATTGTAGTTTGCCATGAAATATCCAAAAGGTATATTCACAAATATAGATTTTTGAATATTGATTGATTGATTGTTTAGTATTGACAAGACCCAAGAACTCATTGTATTACAACAAAAATCTATATTTTAACAATATTAATTTTTGCTGCCTCCATCTGTATTAAATATTATTGGTCTATAGAATGTTGTGACGTCATCTAAAACCCAGTAATAGGCGTAAACATACAGTCTGCATTGGAATGTTTTCTTTATTTCTGTGGCAAGAGTACCGGTATTCTTTATTGGAGCAGAAACTAATCAACACAAGAGGAAAAGGCTGTTTTTCTCAACAAAAGTAGTGTCTAAAAATAACTTCAAGCAGTACAACTGTATTACCAATGTACTTACCTGCCTGGTATGTTCAGCACTGCCCTGTTGTCGCAAACTAGTAACATTAAATTCAGAATTAATATTGCTCAATACAAAAGAGATCATAAACGAATGGGGACTATTGTTAAATGAATAAAATTCGCCTCAGAGATATGCCTGACCCTTCCCTCCGTCCCAATGTCACTTCTGATGACTGCCTCTGAACACACTGTCACATGATCCACTCACAACAGGAAGTGACAGCTCAGTGTAGTGCCCTCTGTATGTGAAATTTTACAAGGCAAATGAGCCTGCTATAGAGGTTTACACACAAGTTTGTCAAAGAGTGGGGATAAGTTGTATAAAAGTTTTAACTTATGTGGACATGCCAAGTTAGAATACTAAAACATACTTAACATTATTACACTAATGATTTTTTGATTCTACAAAAAATCTTGCATAGTTTTTTCATTTTGTTGAGTTTTATAATTGGTTAGATGCAGACAGCAGATGTGACATAAAGAGGTAATTCCATAACTATTACCTAGCAACCATAATGTTAACAAGGGACTGCACTACTTGCTTATATTGCACGATAATTAAGACAAAAAAGTAAATGACGACACCACACAGGAGGAGCTCAGTGTAGAGCTGCTGCTCCTCCACATCGAGCGGAGCCAGCTGAGGTGCCTCGGGCCTCAGGATCCCCCCGGAGGAGCTAGTGGAAGTGTGCATGGAGAGGGGAGTCTGGGAGTCCCTTCTCAGACTTCTGGCCCCATCACCCGGCCCCGGATAAGCAGAAGAAGATGGATGGCTGGGATGGACATAGAATAAAATTCTATTTTAGAAATAATGCTACTTCCTGTATTTTTGTAATTTTCTTCTTGACTGTTTTCCCCACAAACTGCCACTTAATTGATATAAAACTATGCTAAATATTTACCAAAGGTACTACCCCACCAAACCAAGTCAGAATTAGAAAATCTTAATGCTAGAGGAATATATAGAAAAAGTGATAATATCACAGTTATCCCAGTTTTGAGGGCGAGAAGAATATAAAGGATGTTTCTGCACTTTAGAGTCCTATTACTTTTTGTGCACGTTTTAGACCTTTAGGGCTTCAGGCTCTGTCTAGCACATTCCAGATGAATTACCATAATATCGTCTGAATGGTCATCAGGACAATCTCAACAAACATTCAAAAATCTATACACAATCTACAGATGAGTAAAAGCACGGCCACGCAGCCACTTTCCAATGTAGTCTCTGGACTGTCAAAGGTCACCATGAAACCAATACACCAATACACCAAACCAATGTATTTTTGGCACCTTGAGTTCAGCTCAATTAAAACAAAAAATATATATAATTTATTAGCCAAACTGTATCAAAATAAAAATCTAATAGAGACACAACCAAGGCCAAAAAATTAAGACAAATAAAAATCACACATTTGAAATTTCCCCCAAAATGCATTTCTGAACCTCTTATTTTTATACATTTCATTTTTGCCATAGATTTTGATATGAAGATTTTGAGGTATACACTGCAACATAAATCTCAGTGAAATTTATATCATATACCAGTTGATACTTTGCTGCTGATGTCATCAACATTCTTTGGGGGTGTGATATTAACTGGAAGCACTACTCTGTCTGAAGCTCTGTTACTCAAGTTAGACTTTAATCTGAGCTTTGTTTTAACACAAAGAGATGGTTTAGCTGTAACTACAACAGGTGAGCTGATTTGTGCTGTTAAACAAGTCTCTCTAAAATATTATTACAGTCACAAGCTAGTTGTTTTTCAGTTAGTCACTCTCACCTTTTTTGTTGAAAATCAAACACCTAAACAGGGCCATGAACGCTTGTATTGATCATATGCTCCTGAAAATGTGTTGTTTAAATCCATTTTGTATATTTTCTTGAATTTTCAGACCATCTTAAAGCTTATGTGGCAGTCTGATAACTGTATGTGAGTGACTGTTCTTGAAAGAAATGTACGTGTAGCAAAATATTCAGCAGTTACCATGGTGACACATTAGCAAACACTTTGTCTGAGAGCTCAAGAAAAAACACAAAATGGATTTAAAGAACAGATTTTCAGCATCTGATCAATACGAGCATTCATGGTCCTGTTTAGATTAATTTTGAACAAAAAAGTGGAATTGTAGGAATATGGAATTAATCATGGCATGTAGTGTGGTACAGGCCTAGTGCAATAGCCAGCAATTGCGTGACATAGCTTCACCGGTATATTCAAACCTCTAAGAAGACATTTAAATAATACATATCAAAGTAACTATCAAAAAGAGTTACAGAATCTTAGTGATAACAAAGCCCAATCCACTTGCACAGGTATGAAGCTCAACAGCGACAGCCTGTTCAGGTTCTGGAAGTAAATTTCCCATTTATTTTTCCCACAGACTTTTGGAAAAATTTAAATATTAAAAGTTCAAAGGCAGCGCGGAGGCTAACTAGTTAAGTGCTAACTAATATCCATAACGCGGTTGTTTTAAGTCCAAAAAGCACATTTAAAATGCAAGATTCGGCAAAATGTTTTAATAAACTTGTGACTTATAAAGTTTCAGAAACAGGCTTTAAATAAAATTATAGATCTTGTGGTCATTAATTACCACATAGCTACTTAACCATGAGCAAGCTTTCAAACTTATAATATTAATTTTTTTTTTTCAGAAAGTCTTAAAAATGATGATGATGATACAATGAAACATCGCTATGAGTCATGCATTTAAGACACTCCTAAATTGTACAGTGTCGTCTTCAGACAGGAGTGCACCAAAACATTCCACTGACCAACTCTTTAAAAAGTACCCCGTCAAATGAAAGTACACAAAGTAGAACCATGCAGTAGGCCTCTCACGATAATTACTATATTGAATTATCATTCAACATAGATGACAGATAGATGGAACAATATTTTTTGAGGGTCAATATTTATCGTGGGGACTTTGTACTAGTGGAGAACATTTTTCTGTTCTGCGATAAGATTTGAGCTGTAGAAGGTTGAATTATAGATACAAACTTAGTACTAAGAGTTTCATTCTGCTATTTTTTCTATTGCAGTTCATCTTTTTTTTAACCATATTGTACATTTAGAATAGTTTTTTGTTCATAATCCTACTTTTAGGTTTTTGTCAGTGGCATAAATTAGTTTCGATATTATCATTTATCGTCTATATTTTCTTCAGAAATATATCATACATCAAAATTTGTTATTGTGACAGACCTACCACATAGCAATATCAAATACAAAAAATGAAGGCACCAACTTGAACACAACTGAAGTGGTCATAAACAAAGAGGGCAGAGCTGGGACTGACTAGGGGATTTATATTGAATATAAAATTTGTGAGCACTCAATACTAGGAATAAAATTGTGATGATGGTCAGTGCACAGCCCACAATAAACACAAACCACAGAGGCAAATATAACAGATGCTGCTCACAGCTGCTGCCTGAGCTGTCCTGCACCACTGCTCATTTAGTTGACAATTTTTTGTCATTGTTTCTGTCAATGCATTTAATTTGCTGATGTGACCTAAATAAAAACAAATGAGTGATGACTAAAACTAAGACTAAAATTTTTATTAAAAAGTCAAATGAAATTGCTTGTCAAAAAGAACATGCTTTGCACAACAGTCTATTCAATCTGCTGCTGTTGATTTCAGTTTTCAGTAAAAAAGTAGTTCTTTCCATTCCTGAGGAACAACAACCTAGTCTCAAAGGTCAGAGGTCATATGGTTTGTTTGCAAAGTCAAAAGTCCAGTGATACCCTCCTCACACTTTCTCTTAGTGTAACAGTGTGTCTCAAATAAAACCCCATTGTTCAAATAAAGTCTTTGAAATGGTCACTGTATGCCGACAGCAGGTAGCAGTGTGCAGACAGCAGTGCGCAGACACCAGACCTCCATCAGCTCACAAAGGTGAGTCCAGCCATGACACAGAAGCCCAGCAGGAGGAAGAGCACTTTGAGCAGCTGTCGACCCGGAGAATTGAGCTCATGAGGCAGGATCTCCAAAAACGTGATGTAGACAAAGGTGCCTGCAGCCAGCCCCTCCAGCACAGCCTGCACCAGATCTCCGGAGCCCAGCTGTGCCTCCATCACACCGATGCCCATGGCAATACCCAGGGGAGACATGAGGGCAAACACACCCAGGTACGCTGCCACCCAGCCCGCACGCAGCCCGCTCTGCACTAGCTTCACTGACAGACTGAACACGATGATGGACTTGTGCACCAGGATGGCAATGCAGATCTCCAGAACCTGCACAAGACACAGAGCAGGTAGAATGTCAGGTGACAGCTCTGATCTCCAGAACCTGCACAAGACACAGCAGGTAGAACGTCAGGTGACAGCTCTGATCTCCAGAACCTGCACAAGACACAGAGCAGGTAGAACGTTAGCTGACAGCGCAATGTCGTCCTCCACCTCCACAACAGGTAGTAACAGTCATCAACACTGCAGAACTCTGTGGTGG
>KN484345.1:5110-34754 GCA_000787095.1 Periophthalmodon schlosseri | reverse complement strand
CTTCCGGTTCCATCGACTCTGGCTCCAATTCACTTTACATAAAAAACTGTGGCTCCTCTTGCTGTAACTGCTGCTGTCAGACTCGTCATTTTTGTCTTAAAATGTTTGTATTAACCCGCTCTACATGATCCTGGTATTTTTATTTCACTATTGTGTCCGTAACTCAAGATATGAACATTAATAACAAATAAATCAGCTGCCTTTTTTACCTGAGGTTGCTCCCGTTAGCGTTAGCAACAGGTTTGATTGACAGCGTTGCTAAGCGGCCGCTCCCTGCCAAACCAGCGGTGCGGTCGGGAAGGGCCGTTACCTTCAACAGCTTTGCTCCAGATTGGCTCTTCAGTTGCTATGATACTCGCGATGGGAATTTCTAATATGGAACCCAGCCAACGCTATGGGTGACGTCACACTCCCTTAGGCCACTTCTTTATACAATCTATGTTTAGAACGTATTTGTTTATCCAGAACAATGCATGGGACAGTGAAAGAATAATAATAATTAGTTTTGAACAGTTGAGTTTTCAGGGCTTTTTTGAAGATGGTGAGTGATGATGAGTCTCTGATGTGTTTGGGGAGGAAGTTCCAGAGGGTGGGGGCAGCAGCAGAGAAGGCCCTGCTCCTCCAGGTCTTACGTTTAGTCCCGATGGAGGAGACAGGAGGTTGGCGTCAGTTGATCAGAGAGCACGGGTGGGTGTGTGGTGGTGGAGGAGCTCAGAGAGGCACATGTGGGGTAGGTTATGTACACAATGGTGAGGAGCTTGAATGGGATGTGCTGGAGGATGGGGAGCCAGTGGAGGTCTCTGAGGACAGGGGTGATGTGTTCATGGGAGGAGGTGCGGGTGAGGAGGCTGGCGGCAGGGTTCTGGATGAATATGTTTATACCATGTTAAAGGCGCACTATTTAATTTTTCTGGTGGACTCTGATTAGGTTCATCGGACTCCGTGGATTTCAGTGGAGTAAACATATTAATTTTACTGAGTTTACTCACTTCTTCATAGATATGACCTGTAACTTGGCCTGGTGCCTACATATGCTTATCTCAGTTAAGATAGATAAGTTTAATGCCATACTGCGAAACCTTCTAGGCAAAACAGTAACATCTCCATGGAGAAAAGCATGTTGGCGATAAGTTGCATAGTGCTCCTTTAAAGAAGAGTTGGCTGTTTCCACCTACAGTCCCTGGATTTGTTTATTTTTGAAATAGATCAATAAAATAAATGAAATCTGTTGAAATTTTGACATCAAGAGCCATATAAGCTACCGTGGTAACCCAGTGAGAGAAAAGTTGACCTCAAAAAGTACTGCATAGGGTTAAGTCGACTTGTATAGCTCGGGACCTCATCAAGCTCTAGAAGTGAGTCAAGGGCAGTTGTGTGAGTGTTTACAAATGACTGCGATGACCTAACACGCAGCAAATGTAGTTCAGGTGTAAAGGAAGCGGAGACATAGCATAGCACGTTAGCCATGGAAATCCTGCCTCAGAAACAGGACCATGAGTGAGTGAAAAACCTAACCAAATTAAGAATGGAAGAATTAGTCAAATCAGGCTTGAATTTCAGACCAGTTCTGCTGTAGATCCGGAAACGTGCACATTTAAACAGGAATGCGTGTCTATTTCTGTTTGTTTGAAATCGACAACTTGTGGCTCCAATTAAGAACATAACTTTTACAAAACATGATCTGTATGAAGCGCACCGTATGCTGTAGTCTAAATAATACATTATAACTGATTTCTTTCTGGCTTTCATCAGTAAGACAGATAGAGATCATGTTATTGATTCTACTTGTCCATTTACTCGGAATTTTAACATTGCAATGCCGGTATGTTGATTTAAAGTCGTTTTAAAAGTTTAAGTTAAAGGTACAGCATGTAACTTCTCTGGTGGAACATCTGCCACCTGCTTTTCCTGGAATGTTCAACAGTGTGGTGTTAAACATACCTATAGCTTCGTTATACCATGGGTGGTTTTACTGAAAAAAATAACATTCTTATTATGAGCAGTCTTGAGAAATGTCTTGAATATGTCGACTGTTGGGTGTGGAATTACATTGTTTATATACCCATCGCTATGTGGCGTGACATCAGCTGTAGCCTACATAGCTCTTTCCATCCTCCTGATTACTAAATGACGTTATAATGTAAAGCACGGACCTGGTCAGCTGACTCCCACACTATATAGGCCATGTGCCGCTTTCTTGGGAGGCCTTCTCCTTATCCCCCTTTAGTTCTCATTTAAATCTTTAAAGTCCGTACTTAACCCCTAGTAATCATTTTAAGATGTCCGAAACTCTTTCAAAGCGCGGTACGTATCAGTATTGATGTTAGCGAAACGTAATGGATGCTAAGCTAAAATTATAAACAGCCAAAGTTCAAAGAGAATTCCCATCTTGTACCATGGACCCTCTGAAAGCTTTTTAATCAGAACAACGCCCTTAAAAATGTGTGTTATGCTAAGCAAGACAACGAAGAATGTAATCTATGTCAAACTAGCGCAGACTACAATTCCGATTGTTCAAAAGCTTTTCTAGGAACTAATTTTTCGCTTTCTGGGCATTTTATTGGAGTCTTAGGACCAAAAGGAGCAAAAGAAGACCTCAGCTAGAACGTAATACACACTGACAATGGCCCCTGTTTTTCATTGGAACACATATTTATGACATTTTCCGCTATAAAGGAACAAAAAACAGGGGAGAATCAAGCTAAAGCCCCCATACTCACTGCTAATGGCATCCAACTCACATGGACAAAATGAACTGGCTGCGAGCCCAACATACATAAAGGGAAGCGTGTGCAGTGTATGTAAATGGATGGATGGAAAAAATATCTTAATTAAAATGGAGGACCAAAAGTAAAAGCTCGTTCAATCCAGACAGCGTTGGTCTGAGCTTAAATGAGGCCTGCGGCAGAAGCAGTGAGCAGTGATGGGTGAGTGGGGGCGCAATAGATGAACATTGGGGTGTCATTTGAAAAGCTGGTAGAATTTTTTTACACAATATTTATTCTTTTGTGTCTATGGATATGTATTATTTATTACTTTCGTCAGTGGTAAGTATTTTCCAGTTTTGAGTTTGAGTCTGAACATTTGGTGTCAACTAGTCCAGACTGACAATTACAAACGCCATTACTGTGAAATTCGGCACAAGATGTTTCATTTGTTACCATCTCTTTCTTGTCTCCATGGCGATAGATACGTTTAATGCCATACTGTGGGACAATCCGGCAAAGCAAAAGCATATCTACAGATTCAAGGAGGTGGTGAACCCTCCATCAGAACTGTTACATAGTGTACCTTTAATTTAAGAAAAAAAAAAAAAAATTCTGGTGGGGGGTGCACATTTTGCTTGTCACTATGGAGATGTCATGCCTGCATGTTCCACAGTAAGGTTTTAAATATGTCTACTCTGCATTTAATAAAGGTGTTGTTAGTTATTGCTCAAAAGTAGCTTAACGTCAGCGGAGTCTCCCCTCCAGAGTTCTAATGTGTAACTTGCTCTGGCATCACCTGTTTTTTTTTCCATGGAGATAGATAATTGTAATGCCATCCTGGGGAACATTTCATGCAAAACAATAGCATCAATCATATGGCTGACCCTCCACCAGAAAAGTTACACATGTTGCGCACCTTTAAGTTTCCGCAGAGTTTTACTTAACCCCTTTAATAGTGACTTGGAGATACACAGTTATTAGTCTGGACACAATGACGGACAGATGAAAGGTGGGCAAGAAGGAGGCACCAAAAGCGAAGGTTTATTGTTCAAATTTGACCTTTGACCTTCACCCCTTTTTCGGGGTTTAACTTTTCCCAGGATGCCTCTGCATTTAAATCCATAGATGGGACTGGACTGATAAGAACATGTTTCTCTTATCAGCTACGACCACCACCACCAACTGCAATACCCAAGGGAGCAAATTTGCTAGCAATTTCCAACACAATTTCTGTTATTACATGCTAGCAGCTATAGTAAACATGCCAATAACTTGCTGATAAACTAATATTGTATTTGATAAATGCTTGTGGTCTTATAATAGAGGAGAAATGACTGCATCACTTGTTACTGGCAGAGCCGCAGTGGCTATTTAAAACAATGAGGTTAAGGGGCTCTATGTGTCGCAACATCTGACTTGCATTTGTTTACATTCATTTATCAAAGCCAGTCCGACATATTTGTGCGAGCATTTTAGTTTGTCCCAGAAGACTATTTGAAGAGAGGAATTGGAGTTCATCTGCAAATACTTTAAAAGTCCTATATTACGCAAAAATTGACTCTTGTGAGCTTGAAGCCATTTTAGAATGTTATTACCTCATCAACAACATACCCGGTTGTGTTTTGTTTCATTCACACATGTATGAGTAACTGCATTATTATTAAAGCTGAAAATGCTCTGTTCCACCCTGTGATGTCATGTAGTGGTATTTTAAATTAGCAGCTACCTTTTACCTTTTGTTTAGTAGAGATTGGCAATTCCAAAGCTGAAATTATCCAAATGATTCTAGTGAAGGTGTGTGGAGTTTAAAAACACAGTGGAGCACTTCCTGTATTACCACATGACATCACAAGGTGAAACAGCGTGTTTTCCATTTGAGAGAAGAACTCAGCTTAAATATGCAGGATTTGTGTGTTAAACATGTGTGAATGAAACAAAACACAACTCCAGGAATTTTTTTAATGAGAAAACAACATTATAACATCGATCAGAAAATAGCGTAATATGGGCCCTTTAAGCATTCAAAGTCCGCTGTTGCCGGTAGAAAATTGTGTTTGTATAGTTACTAAAAATGAAATGGCTACAGACGTTTTGACAGTTTTAATATATATAAGATCGCATAAAACATTCAGAAGTTTCGCTTAGATGTGTGGCAAATTAAACCTGTTTTATATGCGGTGTGAAGTAACTAATATTTTGTTTTCGGTTGTAACTATGACAACCTAACAAACTCATTTCTCAGAGCTTGGTTTGTGTTGTTTTAAAGAAATTATAGAAGAAGGGCAAATGAAGTTATTTGCACTGCACTGGTGTCGATACTGAAATGTTATATCTTATTATACAAAGTTTTGGATGCAGCCGTCAGTGAGGGAAATGCACGAGGTCCAGAATCAGGCCAACCCTCACAGAGACCTTGGATCCTGTAATAAATTCTCTAACAAGCTCTATTAATTTTATGCTTAAAAATACATCGCTGATTTTTGTATTTTCTTTGGTGGAAACAGTTGAATTTGACTTGTCTCTGGGTGGTTACCAATTATTGACCCTATTAGGAAAGAGCTACGATTCTGTCCCACAACAGTAATAATAGAATGTTTTGATCTTAACCCAAATGGAAATATTTTAGTTTGGGGATAAATGCTAAAAAAAAAAAAGGGAAGGCAAGTGTATTTGTATAGAACAACTCGTACACAAAGTAATTCAAAGTGCTTTGCAGAATAAGAAAGACATTAAAATCACAGTATAACAATTCAAAACATAAATAATCATTGTAAAATTAACATTAAAAGAGAAGAGTGCAGAATAAAAACCTTTCGTCATATGCACAGCTAAACAGAACCATTTTGAGCCTGGATTTAAACATTGTCAAAGTAGAGGCCTGTGTCACATCTTCAGGACTGTTCCAGGTTTGACATAATCTGTCAAAACCTTTATTCATTAACAATGCGTAAGAGTAACTTCAGGTGGAGGGTCTGTCTCTTGTTTATTTATTAAATGTGTCAGAGTTAGCAATACAGGCTAATTTTCATTTTTTTTGTAGTCCACATTGGGGGAGAGGTGGGCAAAGTGTCTTGCCCAAGGACACCATGAGAGGATTTATCTGTGGGAGCTAGAATCGCACCACCAACCTGTGTGTCAGTGAATCTGCCTGCTCAACCAATGATGTTTATGTTGAGAGCGGGATTTGAACCACCAACTTTTGGATCAGCAGACAAACACGCTACCGACTGAGCTACTGTTGCCACGTTCAGGCAGAGCAATAACATCTCAATGCAGACAAGAAAGTGATAGCCTTCCAAACAGAAGAGTTGATTTAGGATAGTAAAAGAAAAATTCAAATCTGTCAGTTGCACAAAAAGTTGTAGGAGTGAAGACGTTTCGCTGCTCAGCCAAGCCGCTTCTTCAGTTCAGGTCAGATCACTGCTGGATACTGCCTTTAATTACCTTTGGGAAAAATCAAATCAAATCCCAAATCAAAACAAAGAAAACAATAGAGCTAGCCAGGATGCTAGTAGGTGTGAAATCACTCATTAGGGGCTTGAATGACTATGTTAAGTAGGACTCAGGGACAGTGCACACTTAGCACTTAGCATAATAGACCTAGCCAACAAAAGAAACTGTAAACAATAGGTGTTTTTAGTTTCAGTGTAGTTAGCGCCTCCCTTAAGACAGATATAAGGCAGTGTCCAGCAGTGATCTGACCAGAACTGAAGAAGCGGCTTGGATGAGCAGCGAAACGTCTTTACTTCTACATCTTTTTGTTCAGTTGACCAATTTTATATTTTTCTTTTACAAACAGAAGAGTTCCATAGTGCCCTTCAGTGACTTTCAGTATGAATAAGATTCAAAACAGCTATACATTTTATACAGTACATTCAGGTTTAGACCAGTGCATTTCCTGTGCTGAGGTGAATAATGTGATCCTTCTCTCTGTGTCTATACGTCTGTGGAGTCCACCACATGTTATTTGGTATTGTTTATAACTGTACCTGCTCCTCTTGGACCCTGTACATGAAAGTGGTTATGACATGCCAAATAGGAAATTATACATGATGTTCCTAATCAAGTGCTCAGCTAGAACAAAGACGAAGCACTCATCTCGTGGCATCGTTAACAGGCCCAGATGTGTCCTGTGTAAATGTATCATGGGCGTGTTTGAAAAAATACTGGAAACTTCCTAATCTCCGTTTGAAATATTACTCATTTCGCATCATAATTTAAAACCGTCTGCGTCTTTCCAGCTATAATTGCAATGATAAATGTGGCCGCGATTAGCTAAATTCAAAGTATGACTAAATAGCTTTGTCATGGGTGTTTAGCCTTTTCTACAGGCCTATCCACAAGTTACAAAACACAGCTAATGAAATACAAGCTAGCATGCGCGACCACAACCACTCTGGCGTATAACATTACTTTGGGCTTTTTAAAACTTAGTGCGAGACATTGTATGCGATGGTTTTGCTCTGACCCGAGTTGTAGCGAGTGAAAGGGGTGATTTAAGAAGACCACAGAACCCAACTGTTGTTTTAACCATTTAAGGGTCTGACCACAATCCAGAGAGCAGCAGCGAGAGTAGCTTTTATGAGCTCGTAAAGACGCCATTTTGCGCCACGCTCGAAAACACGGCTAACTGCTAAACTTTTGAACTGTTTTTATCAGAAGAGGTTATAAATGCACTAGCAGACTGCACTGTAGGATTCTTTATGATATTTTGGTGAAATAAAATGCCTGCCAATTTTTTATAATAATGTTATTGGATATCCTGAGTTAAGATATACAGTATAAACCAACCTCATTTATTTTAAAAAGTCAAGCTCAAAGCCAAATATTTTCAGAATACTTTGTTTATCCCACAAACTCTGGACCTGGGGGGACAAGCAACTGTGGTTTAGTTTGGTTCACAAATTAACGTATTTACTGTAGACACTTTATAACACTATCAATCAAACCTGCTGCTAACGCTAACGGGAGCGACCTCCGGGAAAGAAGGCGCCTGATTTGTCTGTTATTAATGTTCATAACTTGATTCACGGACAAAATAGCGAAATAAAAACCCCAGGATCGAAAGAGTCACCTAATTCGTCTGTCATTAATGTTCATATCTTGATTTACAGACACAATAGTGAAATAAAAATACCAGGATCATGTAAAGCGGGTTAATACGAACATTTTAAGACCAAAATGACGAGGCTCACTGCAGCAGTTACAGAGAGAGGAGAGACAATTCTTGTAAAGTGAACTGGAGCCAGAGTCGATGGAGTCGGAAGCGCGCCCATGATCACTTCCTGTCTGCTAGCACGTTAGCTATGTCCATTAATATATACAGTCTATGATCTGACCACTCAACCAATGATGTTTACGTTGACAGCCAGATTCTAAGCGCCAACCTTTGGATCAGTGGTCAAACACTCCACGATCTGAGTTACTGTTGGTATTATGAATATCTTTACACAATGGTTGCAATTTACTATGTCCTTTGTTCTCATCTTTAAAGGCACATTATGTAACTTTTTGGTGGAAGGTCCGTCACTCGCTTGTCTCCACAGAGATGTTTTCACTTTGACTGCAATGTTCCACATGGCATTGCGGTTATCTACATTTATTTAGAGAAGAAGGTGAAACCATCAGGCCAAGTTAAAGATCAGATCTGGGGAGAAGTGATGTTTTTATAGATACTTTAGGTGAAGGTTGGGGTGTCTTTTATTGTTCCCTTGGGTAAATTTGGTTTGCAGTGCTGTTAGCTGCGCGGAGAGGCCTAATTCAAAAATACAATGGCTGCTGGGACAAAACTGCCTCTGTGTTTGGCCCCGTGGTGGGTTCAGGGAGCGGCTCTGGTCCTGCATAATACTAGAACTTAGTCTAGTCTCAGTAAAAAACATATGTATTGAAAATTAAAGATATATGTTTAACGCCATTCTGTGAACCATTCCAGGCAAAGAAACGACATCTTCATAGAAACAAGCAGGTAGCATAAAAATTACATAGTGCAGCTTTAAAAGTGAAAATTGACTGTGGCACTGCTTTGCTTGGTTTTGCACCTAATTTAGCGAACATGCAGTCTTTTGTAAACATTATAATAGGCTACATTTGTCGACAATACTTTGTTTACTGCTCTTTGATAACACAGTTTTTGACCTCGTGCCCGGGGTAAACAAAGATAAAACTAACACCATAACATTTAGTTTGCAGGTTGTTCTAACACTGATGATGTTTATTTATCTTTTCGTTTCCTCCATATTTCAGACATTTAAAATTTGGCCAAGGCATCATATGGCTACATGTTTTCTTGCGATTTGATGTAATTGGTTGAGATTTTGGGGTCGTCGTTACACCAGTATTTCCACAGCCCATAGACCCAGTGATAAACAGTATAAAACAGTGACGTAATACCATGTCCACCTCACTCATTCTTATACAGAATATGGCTGCAGGCAATTGGACCGTAATGTTATGGCAGTGTAAACGTATACTTGTTCACAGGAATATAAAAGTAGTTGGAAGCAAGCAGCGAAGGTTTGAGAAGTTGTGTCAAAGTATATATTCTCTGCAGGGCAATCGTACTTTTCATAATGGGAACAGTTGAATAAGTACTTCTAAATTCACTTCTTAGGCTGTTAATGTCACTTATAATATATGTAAATTCACAGGTTTTCTTCCATCTCAACATATTTTTGGCAATATTTTTTATACCAGATACCCTCCCCGGTACAGCAAAAATCACAATACATTCATAGACTGTATAAAGAAGTGGACTAAGGGAGTGTGACGTCACCCACAGCGTTCGGCTCCGGTCAAATGAAGCTCATCAAAGCAAGGAAAGAGGCGCCTGATTTGTGTGTTATTAATGTTCATATCTTGATTTACGAACACAGTAGCGAAATAAAAATATCACGATCAAGTAGGATGGTTTAATACAAACATTTTTAGAGCAAAATGACGAGGCTCACTGCAGTAGTTACAGAGAGAGAGGAGAGAGTTTTTCATTGTGAAGTGAATTGGAGCCAAAGCCGATGGAGCCGGAAGCGCGCCCATGATCACTTCCTATTTGGAACAAGGCAGCTAGCAGGTTAGCTATGGCCATTTATGTATACAGCCTATGTATACATTGTAGCTCTTTATGGTTTAAACTCTTTCTAAATTTTTCAGCAATAGAGCTCCCCCTGCAGCTCCCTTATGAGAATACACTGTCAGGGAACAGACTCAAAAGCGCTTTTTTTTCTTCTCTGTTTTATTTTTGATTGAAATAAGGCAGTGTAATCACAAAAACACATAACGTTCCCAAATATTTTTAAAAAGAGCCAGAGTTTCCCAGGAGAACTCTCTTTGGGTCGGGTCTGCGATATTGCAGGGCTGGTTTTCCGCCTAGAGACACAGAGCGAGATGTCTCTACAGTAAACACCCCGAAAATACATTTAACCATTACAAGGACTCAAAAGACATTTAATAAGGTAGAAATGTGACTTAGTTCTGCTTTAAATAACCAGCACCATTAATTATTTTGACAGATATTTTGAATATTTTTGTTTTTGCGTAAGATTGTCGAGTATAAATCTTAAAAATGACTCAAATTGAAGTAAAGATTGCTTATAAGACACAAAGCCCAAATACTATATATAAATATTTAAATCTAAAACTATAAAATAAGATCAATCTCCATTATATCCTGATCTTAGTACCACGGCAAGTCACAGTTTTACCAGATATGACTAAAAGCAAAAGCAAAACTACATTAGGCAATATTTGTGTTATAACCGAACATCTGACCAGCCAAGTGGAGATAAGAATGGTACAATTTGCACCTGTTCCCAGTTATAGCGACAATTTACCTACAACCCAAAATGATCTCATCTGTGTTGCATTTAAAACACACATAAAAACATTCACCTTCCACATGGGTGAGCAGTTTTACCGATATGCTTTAGTGTACTTCAAGGCTACATGTTCCTCTTTTCTTTCTCATTAATCCCTTCTTTTTCCCCTCTTTCTCTCCGTGTCAACTGTCTCCGCGAGGGCAGAGAGCTGCTCTAATAAAACTCTTGTTCTTGACTTTGGAAGGACATGAAAGCGTGGTCTGGACAACTGTTAATGCAGACGGAGCCAAGAGGAACAGAGAGGGACATAGTGAGTGGAGCGGTGAGGTCCACACACTTAAGGAGATACGCAGATTCAAGGTTTTAACATTTTAAAACAGTACAAGTAACAGTATTATTCCTACCTGTCCCACTGTCACTCCTATAGAGATTTGTATAGTAACGTTACTTCAAAATAATATTACTCAAGGAGAAGTAGTGGTCCAAGAAAAGACAAAAAAAGTATTTGGGAAAACTACCGCTCAAGTAAGAGTCATTGTCGAGACATAACATCTGATTTATAATTTGAAGTTAATGTAATGTGAAGGACAAAACTTTAAATAATGCACAAAATCTGGAATATTCAAAGGACAGACACAAAAATGAGACAAACTAAATCATATCTGAAGGAGCAGAGCAAGAAATAAATGTTCAAATCAAAGCAGACAAAAACGTGAGAGGAGTGATGAGGTCCACACACTTCAGGAAATACACAAATTAAAGTTTTTTAAGATTTCAAAAGTGTACAGGTAACAGTATATACTTACATACCTGTCAGTTCAGTTTGTGCGGTAGAGTGGTTGGAATTTTTGCCAGACTTAAAACTATTTCTTGTCCAAACTGGAGTTTATTATTATTTCAGACTATACCAAATTTGTAACACACCAAAGTCCTCACTATAAAAATCTCTTTAAGCCGAGGCACGTGATGTTAACACCGCAGAAGAAGGAAGTAAGTATTTAAATCTGTCTAACTGGTCCATAGCTCTCACAAACACTTCAACACATCGTTAATATCCACATACCAAGAGCAGCCAATCAGAGCGCTGCTTTCGGGGCTTACGTCAGACGGCAGCGGTCTCTTTTTGTCACAAATTGCAGCTTTTACAATGTGATCTTAATCCCCCATCTTTAATCTTCATTCTCCTTTTAGTTAGATATATTAAAGCAGGAATTCTCAAAGTTCAAACCATGTTCATAACTAAATTTGGATGAAAGAATATTTCAGTCCTTATTTTGTTGTTGTTTCCATCCAAAAATGGTATGTTTGGGATTGTATGATAAGAAATTGCAGTATTCAAGTAATATTCATTGTTATCACAGTTTCTGGGGGACCCCAACACGTGGCCCGGACCCCACTTTGAGAACCACTGTATTAATGTATATCATTTCTACCTACCTTTTGTTTTCTCACTAGACCCTCAGTGAATGAAGTCTGAGTCATGTGCTGGAGAGCAGAGGGTCCCCGGTGGCCTGTCCCACGCTGTGATGATGTGATGGGAGCATTTTTATACAACCGCTGCATGAGGACACTTCTTCTGCAATGCCATGAATTATTCAACCCCCATCTGCACTGTTGGCCAACTTTTATATTTTTTGGGAAAGCGAGATCCAGCTATACGATCAGAATTTTTATACAGAAAAAGATTAAACGCTTGTTGGCCTTTTTTACGACACGTCACCTCAAAAGTTCGTTACGTTGCCAGACACTTGTCCTCTGTGGGTTGTTTAAATTCAGGGCTGTCAGCTCCCATAGCAATGCCATACACACTCCTCTAAACTAAGATGAAAGCCGCGTTGCCAGTTCTGCCACGGTGCCAGGTTTCTCTCACTAAATGTGTTCACTGTGTGCACCGAAGACCACCAGGAAAGGGAGTGTTGAAACCAAGAAGTTGCCAGATTTGCAGACTTGTCGACTCGTGCCAAAGTTTAGGAATCCACATGGTGACAGAACTGAATATAAAGGTATTTAAATGAGTTTGCGTAAAGATTTTCCGCTAAAATTTGATCCACATCACGGCTCGCTAAAGCATCAGTTTGTGCTTTGATGTGAGCTGTAGACAGGTCAAAATGCCTAAGAAATATGAATAATGGAAAGAATAAATTCAAGGCACAAAACTTCACTGGATCAAATGTTTTTTTTGAGACCATGCAGGTTAATTTTATGATTACTGACACTATCTTTATTGGTAGACAACAAGTCATTATTTAGTCCAAATACTGGAAGATGGTTGCCTGACCAGCCAGTCCCTTCTACATTCTGTTTGCATTTAGAAAGGTCTGGAACCGGACCATAAAGTCTGGCAAACGTAGACTCTATATAAATGGACGTAGCTAACCTGCTAGCCGCTGTGTTCCAAATAGGAAGTGATCATGGGCGCGCTTCCAGCTCCATCATCTCTGGCTCCAGTTCACTTTATATTGAAAAATTGTCTCTCCTCTCTCTGTAATTGCTGCAGTGAGCCTCGTCATTTTGGTCTTAAAATGTTCGTATTAACCCGCTCTGCATGATCAAGGGGTTTTTATTTCGCTATTGTGTCCGTAAATCAAGATATGAACGTTAATAACAGACAAATCAGGTGACTTCTTTCCCCGAGGTCGCTCCCGTTAGCGTTGGCAACAGGTTTGATTGATAGTGTTGCTAAGTGCCCACTCTGTGCTAAACCAGCGGTATGTGCAAGGGGCGTTACCTTCATCAGCCTCGCTCTGGATCGGCTCTTTGGTTGCTATGATACTCACGGTTGGAATTCCAAATATGGAAGTCGGCTCGAAATTCACCCCTGTAACCGTTGTTTCATTTGGCTGGAACCGAAGGCTGTGGGTGACTTCTTTATACAGTCTATGGAGACAAACCACCACTTTGGATGGTCCAGTCACAGCCGCTAATTTGTATCACGCGCCTCTCAAATGCAAAAGACCTCTCCTCATGAAAATCCTTGTATCATTCAGAATGAAATGTATAACTTATTTTACCGGAGATAAATAAATATGCTTCGATTGTTGATTCTGCAGAAATCTGAGTGGTTTCTCAGTCTATGTTTTTTTGTTTTTTTTGTTTTTTTTCATGAACAGACCTTGCATCTCTCTGATTGGTTAATCCACCTCAAATCGGGGAGACAGAATACAGTTCCAGGCACACTCGTCTTTGTAAAGTTTTGTCAGTGTGTCAAGTGTGTGGTTCTGGCCCAGGTGAGGGAGACGGACAAAACCGTGAGGCTGTTCCCAGTCTGCATAATCAAAAATGTACGGTCGAAGAAAAGAATTTTGAATCTGCAACACATTTGAAGGAGAGGCTCATCAGTGTTTTTATTTTATTTATTTATTTTTTATTAAAGGGGCCATATTACACTATTTTATTATCTATGTTATAATGTTTCTTCATCAAAAACAGACCCGGAGTTCTGTTTTGTTTCATTCACACATGTTTAACACACAAACCCTGCATATTTCTTCTCGAATTCTTCTCTCAAATTGAAAACACTCCTTATGATGTCATGTGATGACACAGGAAAAACTCCATTGTGTTTTTAAACTCCATACACCTTCACTAGAATCATTTGCATGATTTCAGCCCTGGAATTGCCAATCTCTACTGAACAAAATGTAAAAGGAGCTGTTAACTTGAAAACTACAGCTTCATGACATCACAAAGTGGAAAAGAGCATTTTGAGCTTTGGAGATGTAGACAGACTAATAAACAGGATTGCTAAAAGATGTGCGAATGAAACAAAACACAACTCCAGGTGTGTTTTTGATGAGGTAACAATATTTTAACATGGCTTTAACCTCACAAGAGTCCATTTTAAATTTGTAAAGTAATGTAGTCTTCTGCCAGATGTATATTTGTAGCACTTCTGACTCAAGTTCTACACGTTATCAATTTGGGATCAGTGATCAGGAAAAGGCTAAATGTTCAGTTGAATACTTCACACTAATTGGGCGACGCATTACAGCAGAAAACACAAACAGTTGAGAGACAAGTACAGACAGACAAGCTCTTCCTTCTATACTCTTTTTTTTTCAAATAACAAAATATTCGGTACTTCTGCCAAAATAGAGACACATTCAACAGTGTGAAACTCCTCTGCTATTGGGAAGTTTACCTTGGGGTATGAGCATTAACTGTATAAAGAAGTGGAGTAAGGGAGTGTGACGTCACCCACAGCGTTCGGCTTCAATCAAATGAAGCTCATCGAGGCTAGAGTGGTTATTGGGGTGAATTTGGAGTCAGAATTCCGACCGCGAGTATCATAGCAACCAAAGAGCCAATCTGGAGCGAGGCTGTTGAAGGTAACATCCCTTCCCTTAGCAACGTTGTCACTCAAACCTGTTGCTAACGCTATGAATGAATGAATTGGATCTTTAAAGAGAAATTTAAAGTATTCATTATTTTCAATACGTTTTCAATCAAAATAACTGTATCAATCCACCCGTCACTTTTGCTATCCAACAGTCCAGCGCTAATGTCTCAACAAAACAAGTATTATGTAAGTATAAGCTCCTACCATTTCCATAGCCAGGAATGCAGCACTCATTTCAAAGCGGTCTGTTTGGGTAAACATCAAACGACAGCCATATTTTCAGTTAGTATTAAGAAGCTCTATTTCGTTACGACTACATCCCCATAGTCCCTGTCTCTGTACTCAAGACATGCTCAAAAATATAAGGTTACCTCTTTCTAAAGCTCCCAGAGATGGAACGCATTTACCCCCATATGTATCCACTCTCTGGCATTAAGTACTCTTACGTCCTACCGAATTAGGGGACATATTTGGATGGAAAAGGGACTCCTGGCCAGTAAGTCTGAATAAGTCGCAATATTAGATTTGTGGCAAAGGGGGCTGCCTATAATAAGTGCTCTCTTGATGGTTGAGTAATTCAATTTGGGGACTAAAGCAGCTGGCCAGTCTGTTCATCATGGTTTTATTATATTTGAGATATTTTAAAATATTCTTCATCTCGGACAATCCATAGACAATAGAAAGTAATAGACCATTTGATCAGGGACAATGTATTAGATCAAATATAGAGGGTTTTGACTCGTTGCCACCAAAGACATTAAATTGAGTAGATTGTGGGGGAAGCTTATATATTAAAGTTTTTATAAGGCATTCTACCGTAACAGCAGATAGGACTTACTGAAACTATATGCGTTGTGTTTATTTTAATCATGGGTATACAGTAAGCATGACTGCACAAACATCAAACTGTTTTAATGATAAGCTAAAGGTGCGCTATGTAACTTCTCTGGTGAAGGGTGAGCCACCTGCTTGTCTCCATGGAGATGGTATTGCATTAAAGATTTCAGTCTTCATGGAGACAAGCAGACCTTATAGACTGACTGTGGAGAGGCGACCCCACTCAGAGGAAGAGTTGCTTGTTTTTCGAGGTGTTTTAAGCAGCAAAACACTGTAATTGAATAATGCAGGGTAGATAAGTTTAATGCCATACTGTGGAACATTCCAAGCAACACTCTAAGCAAAGCAAAACACTTCCATGGTGGTGAACCAACCCACCAAACAGTGCACCTCAAAAGCTCATCTTTACTCATGTCTTCTTACAGCGTTTTCATGATTGTTATTGGTTCATTTGATCAGGACGGGGCATTTTAATAAGTTGCATGGTTGTAAATCTACTGGATTTTGTAGGCATTTCTGTTAATGCCTACATACAGAAACTGTAAACAATAGCTGTTTTCAGTTTCAGTGTAGTTAGCTCCTCCCTTCAGATAGATATAAGGCAGTGTCCACCAGTGATCTGACCAGAACTGAAGAAGCGGCTTGGATGAGCAGCGAAATGTCTTCACTCCTACAACTTTTTGTCCAGTTGACAGATTTAACTTTTGGCTTTTACTATGGATCAGATCTGGACGACTGAGGGATTACACAGACAATTTTCTGTTAATGCACATTTGCTCTCACAAACACATTTCTACACTAAAGGCAAGGTGAATGGGGTGAAGTGTCTTGCGCGAGGACACAACGGTAGTATATGCACTGGTCCGAGCATATCTTGATATACCCAAACTAACCCAGTCTTGCTCTAATGTAATTCTACCACTGCAGTACATGTTACTGATACCAAAAAATACCAACTTTGTCCAGTGTTAAATGTCCATATCCCCATTATGTCAGGCCACAGGTTCTCCTCCTGAACCACATGTTGTCACGGCTAAGTTAATCCTCGCTAACATTATCACACCCAGAGTCCCGCGCCGCTCTGCACTTCTGATTCCTCGCTCCGGGCGCTGTACAATAATTGTGATCCAAATGATTCCTGACTTGCTCATGGATTACAAACCACCCAAATATGTCCACCAAAATGTGCTGCTTGTAGTTCTCACTGTTGACATTTTTCCTATAGGTCAGATATGTTACAGTACTTATCACTCCAGCATTCCTCTCCGAAAGTCCACTATTCGAGGTGATTTAGTGAGTGAGGGGTCTGTCCCTGATCTCTGGACATTGCAGACAGCAGTGGCAGTAAAACACCCTCTGCACATGTGACCCTCCTCCCTCCACTAATGAAGACCATAAAGCAGAACGTTTGACAAGCAGCGAACACAGCCGAGGGCCCCGGGCGTGTTTAAAAGAGTCTCCGGAGGGGGCGCACCGCTGAGGGAGGGGACAGCGGGACACGGCCATATACATCAGGCACGACAGAGAGAGAGGCAGACCCCAAAACAGGTTCGGTAAGTTTAGGAGGGTCCCTTGGGTGCAGAGCGGTGCAGGTGCAAGGAGGTGTCATGGCGGACAGGGTCAAACTAAAGCTGTTCGGCTGTTTCTGTTCTGTTTACTGAAGCCGGTTGGGAACGCAAAGAGGTTATGTCATAGCTATTTGACATTGATAACTACTTCATCTGAAAGCCAAAAATGTGTCTTATTTGATGATTTAGAAATTGCTAATGGAATACAGCGTCATGCATCAAAGTCAAATGGATCTGGTAATAAAAAAAGAAATGTAACTCTACATTAGGGTGAAATTCTGCTGTACTTCAAGGTGCTACGGATTCTGTAAATGTATAAGAAAATTCGGCTGTTCGATTCACCTTCGTCACCTGTAGTAGCTGCCCTGTGGCAAGTTGAACGAGATACACACACAAAAAAAAAAAAATTCTAGATTTCTTAACTTATGTGGTCATACCTCCTCGTCAATTCCTGATCTCGTCAGATGTCAGAAGTTAAGCGGGTTTGGCCTGGTTAGTGCTTGGATGGGAGACCTCTGGGAATAGCTGCCACAGTGAGGTAGCAGTGGCTCTGTAGCAAATACTGTCGATGTATCCTTGAGCAAGACACTCCCCTTGCCTTGTATGAATGTGGTGGGTATTTGGTGGTTTGTTGATGGAGTGATTAAATAATACAATGTAAAGCGCGAGGGGAGGAGTTCCGGGGGGGAGGTCTTTTCCGGGCACCGGGGGAGGAAGTGGAGGAAGCGTCTGGGGTGAGGAAAGTCTGGGAGTTCCTACTTAAACTGCTGAGGAAGGAAGCGGATGGATGTGAAGAGCTTCGGTGTCTTGAAAGGCCTTTTTAAATCCGATGCATTATTATGATTAACCATATTACATTTTCGCAATAAAGAACTGAAAGGGAGACGGTTCAAACCAACAACCAACCACCTTCTGGGCAACTGTTCTACCAACTTAGGTCTTAAAATGTTTTTTAGTGGCAGCTAAACTCATATCAAGACAATTTTCCCCTCCTGGAAGTTACTGAAAATAAATCATATTTTTATAACGCATTATTAAAGTTATATAAATACACTCTAATAACAGAAGGGAAACCATTTTGCAGTATTTTATTATTCCTTGACGTTGACCATGCTTGCCTTTCTGTTTTGATATCATATTGTCAACATTACTTTGGCGTGCCGCACTTAATTACTAAAGAATAACTGAACAGCTCAAGCATTTCAGAGCGGCAGTGCAACAAACAAAGCCATTGCGCACGACGACCCAACATGTATAAGTTATTAAGCCCATGTTGCCTGCTCCGTAACTGTTCAGCATCAAACGCCAAGAGCAGCAAGACGCGGGGCATTTTGGAAAATTACCGCTATAGCCTCGACGCTACAAAAGATTAATCAACATCATATGGCGCGAGAAAACATTTAGTGAGAGAGGGAATTCCTGGGACATATGTGGAAGTACTTGAAGACGCCGGCTGCCAACCAAAGGCTTTAGCGCTATGACTCCCCGGTTGTGTTTTTCCCAGATCTCGTGGAGGAAAATAAAATGTTATCTTGGCGTCAGATTAAGCGCAGGCGAAGGGGGGTCAAGCGCCGCATCATTATTGAAAGTACATCTGCTCCGTCAGCACCTCGCAGATTTACATGCGAAATAGGCTTGAAAAGGTCATAGGACTTTTTGATGAGTTTTGATGGTTTTTGGGGTCAAGAAAACTGCTGTCAATTGAACAGGTCACAGGGAAAGGTGTGTATGTAGAAAGACAAACAAAAAATTAGGATTATTATGCGCAATTATTGTAAAAAACTTTCTTAAACGGTACAAGTTTGTTACCATGACGTTAGGAAGGTCCATTGATGGTTAATCAGTGAAGCTTCATTCACATAAAAGGTGCACTATGTAACTTTTCTAATGGAAAGTCTGCCAACTTCTTGCCTCCATGTTATTGCTTTGCCCGGAATGTTCCACAATATGGCATTAAACATATCCGGCTTCATGGAGACAAACTGGTGACGCCACCAAGCCAAGTTACAGGTCAGATCTGTGAAAAGGCAAGCCCACTCACAAGAATTTGGTTAGCAATAAAAAATACCTGCGATTTCTTGAATACAAGTCAATTAAATGTAATGCCATACTACGGAATATTCCGGGCAGTAGCTCAGTTGTGTTGTGAGTATTTGTGCACTGATCCGAAGGTTGGTGGTTCGAATCTCGCTCTCGACTCAGCACTGAAGCGGTCAGACTGGCGGTGCGATTCCAGCTCCCACGGACGAATGCTGTCGTTGTGTCCTTGGGCAAGACACTTAATTTACCATCTCACTGGACACAAGCATGTAGCAGACCCCTCACGAGAAAAGTTTCACAGTACGCCGCCTTTAAACCGTCCCAAAATATCAGCCAGTTGTATCATGATTTGCTATATTTTATTCATTACATTTACATTATACTAACTTATTCACAACCTTCTGGCCAGTCTTCCATTATGACTGATACAGACAGGGTCAAATGTCATCATGTTTCTCTAGAAGCGTGTGATTGAGGTCCCAAAAGGAAGCGTTTAACTTTGAATTGCTTTTTCTTGAGTCCCAGTGGAGATATGAGGTTTCCCACTACAGCCCACTTGGACCGGACCCTGTTTTGATTCACAGGAGGACGCGTGTTTTCAATGGCCCAGATATGACGAGATCTTGTAGCAGATTCCTTCTCCAGTTTTAAAGCAGAAAGTGTAATCTATAATATTTATCAGCTAATGTGGTGTTGTTTAAAAAGAAAATCAAATGAATCATGTTGAAGATAAGTAAACTTGGCGCGGCATGAAATCACATTTGAAGTTTGTGAAGTTGTGCTAATTTTGTCCAGTAGGGGTTGGGTCATTTTGTTAAAATACGCCGAAGGGTAATGAAAGGTTACTGCAAATATTTTGATTGTTGCTGGCTGGAGAGCAAAAGCATCCTCCCTGAAGATGTAGAGGACTTTGGAGACGCTCATTATGGTCTTTATCTGTAAGGAAACTATGACTATAGCATTTTATATTAAAGGAGTTTCAGACTGTTTTCTTCTTTCAAAGCCTTGGGAAATATATGATTATGTTATCGACCTGCTTTTGAGAGGTCTATATTTAATATTTGTGGATAGCTTAAAGAAAACACATTTTCCAGGCACAAATGTAAAACGTCAAGGGAAATATGTATTCACTGCCAAAGTATCATTTGTTATTATTGGGATTTCTGCAGCATGCATATCTATGATAAGGAAAGGCTTCATTACAGCAAGTTATGCAATTATCTTAAAGGTCAAATATATTTAAATAAACATTTCTTTGAGAAATCTTTTAGCATCTGAAACAGAGCTATGTTTCAGATGCTAAAAGATTCACTGCAAGAAGGTTCCCGGTTTTACTGACGGGCCTTTCTGTGTGGAGTTTGCATGGTTCTCCCTGTGTTAAGTGGGCGTCCTCTGGGTACTCGACAGCTAAGGTCCTCCTGACCAAGTCTACTTCAAGATCTGGAGATATTTCTTCTGACAGGTTTCCACAACGACATTTGGTCATATTTTTATATAGCGCTTTTCCTAATATAGCGCTTTACATCAAGGAACCACTCACCCATTCACACACACATCCACACACCAGGGTGCGCAGACACTGGGGGCGAGGTGGGTTAAGTGTCTTGCCCAAGGACACAATGACAGCATTCATGTGTGGGAGCTGGAATCGCACCGCCAGCTAATGATGTTTATGAACGGTCAAACCTCCAACCTTCGGATCAGCGGGCAAACACTCTACCAGCTGAGCTACTGTTTAAGGATGGGTCAAATGCAGGGACAAACTTCCTGATGGGGACAGCCTCTGCTCATTATAAGTTAGTGAAGCTGTTCAATAGATTCATTAGGCCACTGCTTGGCTTCATATCTGCACTGACTTTCCACTGTGACGCAAGTTGGCAAAAAACGATGCACAAAACACTCTCTAAAATCCCTAAGCTTTCTTATCTATTAAATGAAGCATGGAAATGACTTAAGCATATGATTTCCACCATTATTTTGACTTTGCTTCTTGTAAAATCAGGTAGGCTCATTTAACACCATTAATAGCCATAGCTGCATTACAGGAAAGACCCGCGGCTCTGTTGGCTGCAGACTTTTGTTTAAACATTCAGAGCGTTTTATAGACCTGTTCTCCACTTAGCATTGAGTCAGTTTGCATTTTACCATTCACCTCCTAACCCCTTTCAACTAATATGAAAGCCTGATGTTTGGGAGACAGTAAAGTATGCACCAAGTTGAGTTATTTACTTGTAATCACAACTGGTTTTCTGTTCTGTTTTTAAGATATTCCAGCCGCGGGGAATTGTAGTGTGGAAGTAACTATTTATTCGTTGGATGTGGTTTTAGTTAGTAATAAAAAAAAAACTCTCCCCGGAACTCTGAGTCCCAGCCAGGTGATAAACTGTTAGAGCCATGAAGTTAATTGGAGAATAGGTTACAGACTACACTGATAAATACCATTTGATTATAGTAGACACATAAATCGCACTGCGGGAATTTAAGTATACGATTATCTATTTATGTATCAACAAAGCTACCACACGTTAATAGGGAAATTCGTATTCTGCATTTGACCCGTCCTTCACTACCACTGGAGCAAACTGTCAGGAGCAGTGGGTGCGGGGGACCCATCTCCAGATCTTGAGGGTTGATGGGAACCCGGGACCTTGTTGCTGCGTATATATAAATGGACATAGCTAACGTGCTATCCGCCGCGTTTCAAATAGGAAGTGAGCATGGGCTGCGCTTCCGGCTCCATCGACGCTGGCTCCAGTTCACTTTGTATTGAGAAACTGTCCATCTCTCTCTATAACTGCTGCTGTCAAGCTGTCATTTTGGATGTGGTTTTAGTTAGTAATAAAAAAAAAACTCTCCCCGGAACTCTGAGTCCCAGCCAGGTGATAAACTGTTAGAGCCATGAAGTTAATTGGAGAATAGGTTACAGACTACACTGATAAATACCATTTGATTATAGTAGACACATAAATCGCACTGCGGGAATTTAAGTATACGATTATCTATTTATGTATCAACAAAGCTACCACACGTTAATAGGGAAATTCGTATTCTGCATTTGACCCGTCCTTCACTACCACTGGAGCAAACTGTCAGGAGCAGTGGGTGCGGGGGACCCATCTCCAGATCTTGAGGGTTGATGGGAACCCGGGACCTTGTTGCTGCGTATATATAAATGGACATAGCTAACGTGCTATCCGCCGCGTTTCAAATAGGAAGTGAGCATGGGCTGCGCTTCCGGCTCCATCGACGCTGGCTCCAGTTCACTTTGTATTGAGAAACTGTCCATCTCTCTCTATAACTGCTGCTGTCAAGCTTGTCATTTTGCTCTTAAAATGTTCGTATTAACCCGCTCTACATGATCCGAGCATTTTTATTTCGCTATTGTGTCCGTAAATCAAGATATGAACACTAATAACAGACAAATCAGGGGCCTTCTTTCCCCGAGGTCGCTCCCACTACCGTTAGCAACAGGTTTGATTGACAGCGTTGCTAAGAGCTCTCTCCCTGCGCGCCGTTACCTTCAGTAGCCTCGCTCCAGATTGGCTCTTTGGTTGCTATGATACTCGCAGTCAGAATTCCAAACATGGAACTCGGCTCCAGATTCACCCCTGTAACTGTTAAGCCTCGATGAGATTCATTTGACTGGAGCCAAACGCTATGGACGTCACACTCCCTATTTCCACTTCTTTATACAGTCTATGGTAGCAACCACTGTGCAGCTCTTTTCGGCTGCATAATCATAATGAACCATCTCGCCATATTAGCGAGAAAAAATAGGTTTTGGATCGTCACAGTTAAACATCTATGCATGGCTTTGGCACTCAGTGAATGGGAAGTGCTCTCTGTGTTTGCGTGGGGGACCCTGATGACGTGACTTGTAAAATGACTTTGTTTATTTATTTTGTGTCCCATTGACCTCACTGAGAAGAGTATTGCTGGGGGGAGGAATTCCACAAAAGCTTAACCAAACCTAACTCAAATTGACGGCAGCCACAAAACTTGGGACAGTACAAGGATTTCCTTTTCCTTTTACTACATTGGCATTTTGGAGTTATTTCTTTTACAGAAAGACTGCTTGGAAATTATTAACTTTTTTTGTTAACTTTTTGCTGCCATAAACTAAAAAAGTACTATAGTATATGTACAGGGTGTCCATAAAGTCTCTTTACAATAAAAAATATATATTACAAAGGCAACTGATAAGATATATTAATGAGACTTGTTCTGTTGTACTCAGTGGTGTCCAAAGTGTTTTACCTCATTTAATCCACCTCTATAAGGGCACCATTAATCGCATAAAGCACATCAAGACAGTACTGGATTTCTTACCATGTTCGCTGTAGCAGAGCCTCATCAGTGGTTGCAATTGCATCTGTATCTTTGGCTTTAGTTCAGTAATGTCCCGTATCTTTGTTCGATACACTACATCTTTAACATAGCCCCATAGACCTCACGATACACATTAAGCCTTCTCTTGAGGAGGAGCCATTTCTTAGGGGTTCATTCAAAAGGATGCGTCTTTAATCAACAGGATGCCAGAAATACAAAAACGCAATGTGATTAAAAACTGAGTTCAATAAAACAAATGTAATTAATATATCTTATCAACTGGCTTTGTAATTAAACTTTATGGACACCCTGTACTATCTTTTCTCTCTGTATTTTTTTCTCTTTTTAAAACAGTTCTTGCAAGCTAATTACTCAAAATGATACACAGGGTATTACCTTCTGTTCTTATTACTCTAATAAATACCCTTCATGATAACCACAATTTCTACCATCACTGTTAGATAATATAAACCACCTGCTGTACTGTTTATGGCCTTTTGTCAATAACATCAAATTTTACGAGTTTTTAAACCCGAGCGTTTCTGTTTCTATTTACACTGCACTGATTTTATGCTATTAGCTTTTCAGTTAAGACACAAGGCATCACCGCAGAACCCGTAAACACATTCCACTGAAAATAACTTCATATTTCACCTAATACCCGTTTGTAGTTTTGTTTGTATCTCGACAGTAAAAAAGGCACCGCAATATTAAAATGTCATAAAGTTCAAAGCAGAGACTTGATGAAGAAAAGGCGTTTTTAACAAAGGCTTTTCATACATCAAGTGTGGGTCTGCGGGAATCCCGTGCATGTGGAGTGTACTCTCTGTTCAGGGTTGCCAGATTTTCAGAGCGCAACATGCAACCAGGCCTTTGAAAAAATAAAGAAGCCCAAAACATGCAACCCGAGCCCCACAAAAAGAAGCCCCAAATAGGAGCAACTACTTAAATGTCTTGTGCACATATTTGTATTTGCATATTTAACATTAAGGTACAGCTTGTATTTCAGTCATTACCATAGAGTGTATATATGGTCATTAGTACTGAGTCTGTTAATGTGAAACAGATTTTAACTCACAACTCTCAAAATCTGCCAGCGACTTCCCAAAAAAAGAAGCCCAAAGTTGCTGTAAGAGGCGGACGTGGCAACTATGCCTCTGCTCTGCTCTAAAGGTGCAATGATTAATCAACTAATAGTGATTAAAATGACTGTAGTAGTCGCATTTTGATAATTGTAATCGTTATCAGAACTGTAAGACTCTAAAGCAGTGATTCTTAACCACAGGAGCTGAAAGTAAAGCCTCGAGCGCCTTCTTGAGGGCCCCACAATGGGTAGAATAATGCACTTAATATGAGATGAGATGATTGGGCTGTGGGTTACTCAGAAAAAGTCGGGCCCTGAGGTTGAAAAGGTTAAGAAGCCCTGCTCTAAAACACATACAAAAAACATTTTATAACTAAGATAATTATTAATTATTAAAGTTAAATGTATTTAGTTTTAGTATAATGTATTCAAAAAGTCTCATCCCATCAGGACAAAGGCTCTGACTCCTCCCACTCACTCCTGACTCCTCCCACTCTCCCTCCTGACTCCTCCCACTCACTCTTGACCCCCCCCACTCCCCCTCCTGACTTCTCCCACTCTCCCTCTTGACCATCCCACTCTCCCTCCTGACACCTCCCACTCCCTCTTGACCCCTCCCACTCTCTCTCCTGACTCCTCCCACTCACTCTTGACCCCTCACTCTCCCTCTTGACCTCTCTCCCACTCCCTCCTGACTCCTCCCACTCTCCCTCCTGACTCCTCCCACTCTCCCTCATAACTGTTGAGCACGTCTGAGTGAAACCCTTGGAGACGTGGAGGGGCTTCAGGTTTAATTAATGGCGCTGCTACAGAGATCAAAGAGACCTCCAAAGTGGAAGAGGTAAAGTCCTAATCTGTGGGTGAAGTACTTCAAATATAAGTGGCTCAAGTAGAAGTAAGAAAGAAAGAAGAAAGAAATATGTTACAGCTTCAGAAGTTATACTGTAAAGGGCAACTGTTCCAACTACTACTTTTACCATACAATACTATTACCTATATACAATTTATACCACTACTGGGTACTATTATATAAGTAGTAATACAACACCAAGTTACAAGTGATTTCAAACTATATAATACTTTAAGGCCCCCTATTTCTGATCTATGTTATAATGTTTCCTCATCAAAAACAGACCTTGAGTTGTGTTTTGTTTCATTCACACGTTTAACACACAAACTCATATTTAGGCTGAGTTCTTCTCTCAAACAGAAAACGCTCTGTTCCACCTTGTGATGTCATGTGGTAAAACAGGAAGCGCTCCACTGTGTTTTAAACTCCATACACCTTCACTAGAATCATTTGGATAATTTCAGCTCTGGAATTACCGATATCTACTAAACTAAAGGTAAAAGGTAGGTGTTAACTTGAAAACTACCACTTCATGACATCATACGGTGGAACAGAGCATTTGAGCTTTGGAGATGTAGATGGACTAATAATAAAGGATTACTCAAACACTCAAAAACACAACTCCAGGTATGTTTTTGATGAGGTAACAACTTTATAACATGGCTAAAAGCTAAAAGAGTCAATGTTGCGTTATACAGGACCTCAAAACTAAACATGTTTTATTCTTTTGTATAACCGAGTACTGCCATTACTTTGATGTTTTTAATTTTATACCACACACATATCTGGAGCTGCTCCGTGAGGCTTTATAGTTCCAGATGTGTGCATTTAGGAGCTTGGGACCCACTTTAAACACCTGTGCTCCCCTCGCTCATAAAACAGAATCAAACTGGCTCCCAGGGGGGACTTAAGGGCATGTTAGCCGATAGGACGCCCCGGCAGACTCGGGGCGCTTGTTTCATTGTCCCGGACACGTCTAAAAGTCACCGCTGTTTACACTGGGATCGCCGTTGTCATGGTTTCTGACAAGCATTTGGGAATGACCTCAAGATGGCTGTCGAGATTATTTAAGAATATGACATTTGCGGAGAAGTCACTCTGGTGTAGAGTTCAGATGGAGTTTCGCAGTAGATGGTGGGGTTTCGCTGACTTTGCAGTTTGTTTTAGCCTTTAGTTTAGTAGTAAGTATTATACAATAGAGAGTGGACATCTGATAAAAAACATGACAGACTAGGGTTGCAAAGTTTTATCAGTAATTGTAACTAATGGACTGTTAAAGTAATTCTTAACACATAAAACACATCCCAAAAGCTATATTATTACAAGGAGATCAGCAGCGTTATGAAAAGTAAATGGCAAAAGCAGAATAAACATTTTGTGTTTTTTTGTGTTATCGTTATTACATTTTTATTTTTATTTTAAACTCTACTTGTTCTACTCCCAAAATTTGCCTTGCCCCAGTACAGATATATTGTACAAGCAGCTCTTGGGTCAAAATAAGTCAGTTTAGTACTATCTGAATCTAATTATAAACCGTTTTATTGTCTGATAATCAGGAAGTGCACGTTAGCATGCTAGTTGTTGTTAGCTTTACCGCGACGTCTCCGAAAGTTGTGAAAAGCGCTCATAAACTCATCGTGGAGAGTATTTAGGATGGTCTGAATGGATGAGGTAAATGAGGAATAACTTGCAAATCGTTTTACAGTAAAAAATCTTGTACAAAGTTTGACTTGTCGACTACTAATAAAATTGTTACAGCTCTATAAATTATCAGCAAACGGCTAGATAGCAAAAACAAAAGCTAACTGAAGAACTAAACTTCACGAAATTATAGAAAGTCAACATATTATCATGTTTATTGGCTTTTGCGCTTTCCTCATTTTGTTCTGGTTCACATGAGCGTATCTCAGTAACATGGGGGAGCCTGTACAATCATTCAGATTTCTTCATTCCCAAACGCAATTTCCAGATACCAGTTCATCCAAGACGTCAACAGTGTGTTTTGACGTCAGTGTCAGGAAACCTGAGACGCCTTTACTCTAACATGGGGAGATTTACAGAATCCTTGGCATCAGGTTCAAAGCAGCAAAGTGATTTCAGAGCATGAAATAGTCTAAAGTCGCTCACCCGTTCACACACACATTCACACACCAGTGTACGCAGACACCGGGGGGCGAGGGGGGTTAAGTGTCTTGCCCAAGAACACAACAGCAATATTCAGTTGTGAGAAGTTGTTGATTTGTGGGGATGTCATATTGGAAAAACTGAAACGTTGAACAGTTCGCAGTGGCCGTACAGCTTGCAATGGTAAAGACATAGGGCTGCAGTGTACACCGATACTGGGGGGTGAGGGGGGTAAGTGTCTTGCCCAAGGACACAACAACAGTACTACTGACAGTGCACAAAAACGAATGTTGCACATTATCTGCGAATATGTACATAGCATATAGCCTATATTTTTCATAGTCTATAGTCTGTTTCTGTTTGATTATATTTCTTACATTCTTTCTTTATCTTATTATTTATCTATTTACCTAATTTTTATATACTCTTGGCATCCGCAAAGTAAGAATTTCATTGTACAGGGAATCGTGTTTCTTTGCTGTGCATATGACAATAAGGCTTTGAATCTTGAACAGTATTCATTTGTGGGAGCTGGACTCGCACCGCCAACCTGTGGGGCAGAGGATCTGACCACTCAACTAATCATTTTTTTATATCGATAGCGGGATTCAAACTGCCAGCCTTTGGATCAGTGGGCGAACACTCAACCAGCTGAGCTACTGTCACCCACATTAGAGATTCTCCTATTTTTGGGGCAGTTGTATTATTTAAGCATATTTTTAAACCTGTACTTGTAAATTTGTCTAATTCTAGCCATGTAATTGTACTTCACTACGTTTAAAATCCTAGAAGTTACTGAGCACAACGTAGAAGTCCCACTCGTCCCAGTGCGTGGCTCACCTCTGTATCTGCTCCTCTCTCTCTGCAAACACATAACAGGACTGCATCAGCTCCTCCAGAGCTCCAGAGCGTATGTGGATGGCGGTTAAAGTAACTTAATTCAGCTAATTTTGTTTCGTGCAAACGACTGATCTAAAATGGCACTCGAATTTTGCAAAAACACAAAACAAAAAAAACAAAGTAACTAGCACTTGGTATTGGTGGGTTTCACATGACATCACAGCAGGTTCAATGGCCAATGATATTTAATACAGATGGAGGCTTCTAAAGTGATTATTGTCAAAATGCTGATTTTTCTTGTAACACAGTGAGTTCGTGGGTCTGGTCAGTAATAGAAATGACCGGGTTCAACTATTTGCCTTTTGGATATTTCATGGCAGCATACAGTGTAATCAATAGGGAAAACTAGCTCTCCATCTGAGAGTGTGGCATTATCCCGTTCTATCTGAAAACCACCAATTTTTCATGCGTATACTTTGTACTTTTCCCTAAGTTCAAGCAGCAGTACTTGTGCTTGTAACTGAGTACATTTGTAGCCGAATAACTGCACCTTTACTTATTACACAAAATGGATTCTCGTGAGCTTCAAGTCATGTTAAAATGTTGTTACCTCCTCAAAAACATAACCAGAGTTGTGTTTTGTTGCATTAAGTTTTGAGAAATCCTGCATTGTTAGTCTAGCTACATCTCCAAAGCTCAAAATGCTCTGTTCCACCTTGTGATGTCATGTAGCGGTAGTTTTCGAGTTAACAGCTCCCTTTTACGTTTTGTTCAGTAAAGATCGCCAATTCCAGGGCTGAAATCATCCAAATGATTCTAGTAAAGGTGTATGGAGTTTAAAAACACAGTGGAGCGTGGAGTGTTTTCGGTTTGAGAGAAGAACTCTTTTAATATAAGGCCTTTAAGTGCACATTTTCATTATTATATTATATTATATTATTTTATTATTACGTTCCTTGGTTCCCCCCTATATCAACGGTCTTATGTGGCCAGGATGTGCGGAGAACCTTTAAATGAAAAACCTGTTGATGCTTCCACCGGGACCGTCCTGAATCGGGCAAACTCCCCCGCCACCTCCACCCTTCCCCACCTTCCCCCCCCCTCTCGTTCCTGC
>JACM01049916.1:0-10617 GCA_000787095.1 Periophthalmodon schlosseri | reverse complement strand
CTAAATACTTTTTTGCCCCACTATACATGACCAGTAACACATATGACTACTAACACACATGTTCAAAGAAATGCCAGACAGATGTATGAAGAGTAAAGCATATGACTGGCAACCCATGCATGATCTGCAAAATGCATGACCAGTAAAAGATTTGACTAGTAACACACATGACTGTTAGTGACCAATAACACACATGACTAGAAACATGCATGACCAGTAACACACATGACCAAAGAAATACCAGACAAACACATGACCGGTAACAGACATGACCAGTAACACGCATGTAGGAGACAGAAAAGGGTGCACTGTGTGTTTGCTGCATGTGTGCGTCTGGGTGGTTGAGAGCTGAAGGGGGCGGGGCTCACGTAGGCAGGTGCGCATGCGCGTATGTGTTTAAAGGTGGCACTCACCTCGGGCATAGGTTCACCGCCAGTTTTACCTCCATTTACTCATCTTACCATAGTCTGCTGTATCCATCCATGTCCATTCTCTCTGCTGTGCTGCTGATAGCTCTGTGTGTGTGTGTGTGTTCGCCAAATAAATCACCACAAAACGCATGTTGGATCTCAGCGCATTTGTTTGCAATAATCTACCAGCGCGTCATAAAGCTACGAACCCAGGACCCACTCTGGCTCTCACCGCGGCTTCAAGGTTCGTTAAGCCGCTATATTTTGTCAACAAAAAAGGTATTGAATGGAAAATCACCACACCTCGCACCTTTGCCAAAATATTCACAACGTTCATTCACCTGGAGACAGATAGGCCTGAACCTGTTTATTTGTGGACTGAGGAATCTGTTACGCTTACGATTAATTGTGCGTAATGATGATGATTGAATGAATGTTCGCTCTTGCACAATGATGGTTGCGCAATTTCTCCGTGAATTATTTGATGTCGATGTTGGGACTTCATGGCATAAAACGTGCCGTTGGTGTTGTTTGAAAGGCCACAAAAATTGTTGAATTGTTTGGAATAAAAATGTACCTCTCAAAGAGTTTCAAATGCATTGTTTATTGAAGATTTTTGAATGTGTTTTGGTGGAATTTGTTGCTGTGTTTCATAAGGAATAAAAATCAAAAGGAAATGAATGAAATAAATGTCTCTCTTGAATGTTTGAAAATGGAAATGCAAAGGGAAAAACAAGAAATTAAACTGACTGCAAAAGCTCTGGGAAATAAGGTGGAAAGGCTCCAACATGAGCAAAAAAGTGCCGTGAATAAAATAAAGGCCTTCATTCCAGAAATAAAAGTGCAGATGCAATCAGAAGAAAAGAAGTCTGAAATTCTTTCCCCTATGGACAACGTGGATTCATTGTGCAAAAAAGCGAATGAGCTACAAAACGAACTGCTTCCTCTACTGCCAGAGAATTAAATTACTAAACAAAATGAGTGGTTTTCTATGATCATGGATTACAGCGACACATTTAAGGAACAAATGGAGTGGAAACTGGAAAATAAGCGTGAGAGTTCAAATAAAAAGCCGGAACTCAGTGGGAGAAATTCACGCCATGCGAGCTCCTGCAGTGTCTACGTCTTTGGCACAAGACACACAGAGCGCACAAGATGCGGTGCGCCCCAGTGACAGCACCTCAAATGTTTCGAGCAAAAAATCACGCTCACATGGTTCCACTGCTTCACGTGCCTCTACTTGCCTCAAGACCGAAACAAATCTGTCAGTTTTGGCTGCAAAACAAAAAATATTAAAGGAGATATGCGCATTGGAAGAGGAAGAATTAAAGCTGCGCAAAAGAGGTGAACAGTTTTTGTTGGACAGTGAAATGGCTGAAGAAATGGTAAAACTGAGTGTCATAAAATCCCAGAGCAGCGTTGGTGCCAGATCAAGATCAAAGGTTTCTGATGGAACTCATATTGTGAAAAATCATCTTCCAAACCACAACTCGGTATTAATGCTACTGAATTTGTCCCATCACTAAACGTCAAACCAAAAGACTGTACATATGAAATCACACAAACAATTGTAAAGCCTAATGATAACTTATCTCACAATGAAGTTGCCCATTCCTTCACACTGCACTACACTACACTATTTAATGTCTCCTCCAGAACATGAAGTTAATCAGACACAACAAGGAACTGTCCAAAATAAAAAATGTTGGATCAAACAACGACAGTGTGCTGGACATAATGAGAAAACAAAATGAAATCACCACACTCCTGATTCTACATCAATGTCTCCCTGCACTTCCAAAAAGACAAATTCCCATCTTTTGATGGTAACCATATGGCCATCCATAAAAACTGAGGATGTGAAGGCCCTCCTTCCTCTCTTCCTGCGTGGGTCCTGCAATGCCATGGAAGATGTGCATTATTTAAATGATCTGGACACGCCCACAAACATGCTGGACATCATCAAAAAATTGCCATACAAACTGCGAGATCACTGGAGGAGCCATGCCTGTGACCTGCAAGAAAAATACAACAGAAGAGCAAGGTTCATAGACATCGCCTACTTCGTGGGAAAACAGGTCAAGATTCTGACAGACCCCATTTTTGGCAACATCCAAGACATTGCTCCACCAATTAGAAACATGACCAAGTCCAAACCACATCCACGCTCCAACTTCAAGGGAACCAGCTTTGCCACCACCGTCAATTCTGTGGAGAGAACCGCTCAGCCAACTAAACACACAGAGCCAGCACCAGTGAAGAGTTGTCCCTGCTGCACTGGAGGTCATACATTGGATGTATGTGCATGATTGGAAAAAATGGCACACCAGGAGAAAATCAACTTTCTGAAGGAAAAGAGTGCATGTTTTCGCTGCCTGTGCACAGGGCACATCAGCAAATACAGCCAGAAGATTTCATGCTCAAAGTGTGGCCACAAACATCCTACAGTCCTCCATAAAAACAGTGATCCTCACGTATACCTTTCTGGACCAAGGCAGTACTGCAGTATTCTGTACAGAGAAACTGATGCACAAGCTCCATCTGACAGGGAGAAAAGCAAAAATCCTTCTGAGAACTATGGGGCAGGAGAAGGTGGTCAGCCGCTATGTTGTGCCAGAGCTGGAGGTCGCTACCCTTGAAGATGACACCTTCATTGATTTGTCAAAAGCATACAGTCAGCTGTCCATGCCAGTGCACAGAACAAACATTCCAACAAACCAAGACCTGACCAAATGGTCATTTTTGAGACACCTCTCCTTACCACAGATTGAAGCCGGGAGTTGCTGATAGGGACTAATGTCCCAAGAGCCATGGAACCGCTGGAAGTCATCTGTAGTGAGAACAATGGACCCTACGCAGTAAGGACAGTGCTGGGCTGGACGGTAAATGGACCACTGACAGGAAACAGTGGAGAGACCGCCTGCTGTGAGCAACCAGTAACTGTGAATAGAGTGCCCGTTGTGAATTTGGATGACCTGTGGCAACAGCTATTTAAGATGGATTTTCCTAAGTCTGCTGTGGAGGAACAAGTAGGTCTGTCCAGAGAGGACCTGAGGTTCATGGATTCGGTTTCAAGGTCAGCCAAACACCTTGATGGTCACTACCAGGTCTCCTTCCCTCTGAAAAACCTAGATGTTAGCATGCCGAACAACAAGAAAGTGGTGGAACAGCGCCTACACCAGCTGAAGAGGAGGCTCCAGAGGGATCCCCAGTTTCACAAGGAGTATAAGACCTTTTATGAACGACCTCCTTGTTAAGGGATATGCTGAAAGAGTCCCTGATGAAGAGCTGGACCGGAGAAATGGCAGGGTCTGGTAAATTCCTCACCATGGTGTCCATCACCACAAAAGGAAAACTCAGAGTGGTGTTTGAATGTGGTGCCAGCTACAAGGGAGAGTCTCTAAATGGACAGCTGTTGCAAGGGCCCGATTTAACCAGCTCACTGATTGGAATGGTCACCCGGTTCAGAAACGAGGCTGTGGTCATCATGGCTGACATACAATCTATGTTTCATCAAGTTCTGTTGCGATTCCTCTGGTGGCCACAGGGAGACCTGAGTCAGGCACCATGTGAATTCAGGATGAGGGTGCATCTTTTTGACGCCACTTCATCCCCAAGTTGTGCCAATTTTGTTCTCAGGAAGTGTGCAGACGATTATGGGCACAAATAGAAGGAGGAGACATTGGAGAAAATGCTGCACTGCTTCTATGTCGACAACTGTCTGGTGTCAGTTGCAACAAAGGAGGAAGCACTGACCTTGTGCCACGAGCTCGTGTCTCTCCACACTAGAGGAGGCTTCTGTCTAAGTGGCTAAGTAACAGGCCTGCAGTGCTTGAGGCAGTCCTAGAAGCCCACTGAGCAAAAAGAGTGAGGCAGTGGGACTTGGAGAGTTTCTGCCAATTGAGCGAGTGTTGGGTGTGGAGTGGTGTATCAGGTCAGACACCTTCAAATTCAAGATTTGCTAAAAAACAGACCACTCACCCGCAGAGGGATCCTGTCCACAGTCAGTTCTATTTATGACCCCCTGGGAATGCTCAGTCCAGTTATCCTGAAAGCAAGAAACTGCTGAGAGGGTTATGCAGAAGAGGAATTGGATGAGATGATCATATCCCAGAAACTGTCTCCAAGGAGTGGCTAAAGGGGCTGCAAAAGCTCCACCTGCTGGACAAGTTTGAACTGAGCAGATATTTGAAACCTGTGGAGTTTGGAGAATTTATTACAGCTCAATTACATCATTTCTGTGATGCCAGCAAAGAAGGATATGGTACAGTCACTTACCTGCTGCAACACAATGAGCAACTCCAAAAGCACAGCGCTTTCATTGTGGATAAGCTCAGATGGCCTTCCTGAAGATAGTGACCATCCCAAGAATGGAGCTTATTGCTGCAACAATGGCCAATCGCATAGACGTCCTGTGGAAGAAAGAGCTGCACATGAGCCTGCAAGAGTCTGTGTTGTGGACTGATAGTACCTCTGTGCTCAAGTACATCAAGAATGAAACATCTAGATTCAAAGTGTTTGTGGCTAATCGAGTCTCAGATCTTAAAATCATCTCAGCCTGAGCAGTGGAGGTATGTGGACATGGTGTCTAATCCAGCTGATGCAGCATCCAGAGGCGTCAAAGTTGAGGCTTTTCTAAAAGACCTGCTGTGGACATCAGGACCACCATTCATTTGCCAGCCAGAAACTGAGTGGCCTGTGAACCCTGAGCCAGTGGAACATCTCTCTCAGGATGATCCAGAGCTGAAAAAGAACAGTGAATGCAGTGCACACAGAGGAAGATCCTACTACTCACCTGATCAACTATTTCTCCTCATGGAGCTAAAGAAGGCTTTGGCGTGGTTGATGAAATATAAAGAATGGCTGTCGTTCTGCTGTAAAAGGAGAAAAAAGCTGTCACCAACTCAAGGCGCTGAAAAGCAGAGCTCGAAGACGGAGGAAGAAATGCATATGTTCAAAGGTACAGTGGTCCAGAGAGGTCTCACTGTGGAAAACATCCATGAAGCTGAGGTGGCAATAATTCAGTTTTGCTAGAGAAAAAGGTTTCCAGAGGAGCTCTTGTGTATGGAAAAAGAGCCAAAACCTCAAGAAAAATAGTCAGCTGTACAAGTTGTGTTCAAGGCTGGAAGTTGGGATTTTATGTGTGGGCAGGCTGCTAAGCAAATCTTCATTGCCCTCTGAGTCAAACCATCCCATCATATTGGCAAAAGATCTCCACATTTCTATTCTGCTGCTGAGACATATACATCAAGAAGTGGGACATAGTGGTCGCAACCACGTGTTATCCAGTATTTCTCTCTGAGCATTGATAACTTGAGTCAGCACTGCTATAAGGAGTGTCCTGTATAAATGTACCACCTACAGGAGACTTGCGCTACTCCAGTGTACCAGCAGATGGCAGACTTCCCCACAGAAAGACTCAAACCAGATGAGCCTCCATTCATATGAAGTTGGAGTTGACTATTTCGGACCCTTTGAAGTGAGGAGCAGGAGGAGTACAGTGAAACGCTGCGTTGTCCTATTTACCTGTCTCACTCTGAGAGCTATTCACATCGAGGTGGCACTTTCTCTGGATACTGACTCCTTCATAAATGCTCTTTATTGCAAGAGGGCAGGTCCATGAGCTATGCTCTGACAATGGAACGAATTTTGTGGGAGCAGAACATGAGCTAAAAATTGCCATAGAGCAGTGGAACCAGACACAGGTTCATGTTTTACTCCAAAAAGGTATCAAGTGGTTCTTCAATCCACCTGCTGGATCACATCATGGAGGACCGTGAGAGAGGCTGATCAGATCTGTGAGGAAGGTCTTGAACTCAACCCTCAAAGTTCAACATCATACAGTTCTCTGTGAAGTCAAGGCCATCATAAACAGCCAACCCATCACCAACGCATCCACGGATCCAAATGATCTGGAGGCACCAACACCGAACCATCTGTTACTACTCAAAGGCCAGCCCTCATTGCCACCTGGAGAGTTCCAAGCAGCAGACCTGTATGTGCAAAGGAGATGGAAACAAGTACAGTACATGTCTGATCTTTTCTGGAAGCGCTGGACAAAGGAGTACCTACCTCTGTTACAGGAGTGATAGAGATGGACTGGAGACCAGAAGAATCTTGTCACATGGACAGTACTGCTCCCAGAAACTCATGGATTATGGGACGTGTTGTGCAAACCTATCCAGATTGAAAAGGCTTTGTCCGTCAAGTCCACATCAAGACCAAAACCAGCTGCTTGGACAGACCCATATCTAAAGTCTGTCTGTTGCTGGAGTCGGAGGAGGCAGCATAAGACATTGCTGAAAGTCTGTCTGTTGCTGGAGTCGGAGGAGGCAGCATAAGGACATTGCTGACCTTTATAGACTGCCTTTTCTGAACTTTGTTTCCTGGATTATGAGTTGGACCACTGAGACTGTGGACCATTGGGTCATAAGGGTGACCAGAAGGATTATTGCCATTGGATCTATTCATGGACTATTAATGATCTATTACAACTGCTGCATTGGACTATGTTTTTGTTAATTTGTTAGGTGTCTCCTGTTATGCTTATGAAATGTGAATTATTATGTGGGACCTAATAATTAGGGGCTGGTGTGTAGGAGACAGAAAAGGGTGCACTGTGTGTTTGCTGCATGTGTGCGTCTGGTTGGTTGAGAGCCGAAGGGGGCGGGGCTCACATGGGCAGGTGTGCGTATGTGTGTAAAGGTGGAACTCACCTCGGGCATAGGTGTTGAGTCAGGGCCAGGTAGCCGTAATTTTTATCCATCCATGTCCATTCTCTCTGCTGCTGATAGCTCTGTGTGTTCGCCAAATGAATCACCACAAAATGCATATTGAATCTCAGCGCATTTGTTTGTAATAATCTATCGGCCCGTCACAAAGCTACGAACCCAGGACCCACTCTGGCTCTCACCGCGGCTTCAGGGTTCGTTAAGGGACGCCGCTATAACACATGACCAAAGAAATACCAGACAAATGCATGAAGAGTAACACAATTGACTAGTTTATTTATTTGGATCCCATTAGCTGAAAGCGATGCAATCAGCTAGTCTTCCTGGGTCCATTGAAATATAAAATCTTCTATCTATAAAATTTTATCTTTACAAATATCCATTCATTACATTTGATATTTCATTGCAATAAAATCACATTTCCCTAAAAATAATCATAGCTGAATTAAAATTCATCTAAAGTACACATTTACAGTACATTTAGTTTAATTTAACATGTGACCTTTTTGATACATTTTTAAATAATTGTTTGTTTTTAAGATGGCAAACCAGTAACACACATGACCAGTAACACGCATGACCAAAGAAATACCAGACAGCTGCATGAACAGTAACACATTTGACCAATAACACACATGACAAAAAAAAGAATTAGCGATGGATGCATTACCAGTAAAACATATGACCAGTAACCCACGTGAGCAGTAACATTCATGACCAATAACAGATTTGACTAGTAACACACATGACCAGTAACACACATAGCCAATTACATACATGACCAGACAGTAACATTCATGACCATTAACATGCGTGACTGGTAACACATGACCAGATGGTAAAATTCATGACCAGTAACATGCATGACCAGGCGGCCACCAGAAATACCAGACAGATGCATTACCAGTGAAGCATATGACCAGTATTCTGATGCCTGCATGAACAGTAACATGTATGACCGGTAACACACATGACCAGTAATAAACATGAACAATAACACGTATGACCATAGAAATACCTGTGACAGATGCATGTTCTGTAACACTTATCACTGGTAACACACATGACCATTAACACATAACAGGTCACACACAGGCATTGGTCTAACATTATAATAGCAAAAGCCTTGTTTGTTGGTGTGCAGGTCAGAGGTAGCCATTCTGTACAATGACCGCTCAGTGCTGGAGAACCACCACGTGAGCGCCGCCTACAGGCTGATGGCAGACGAGGAAATGAACATCCTGATCAACCTCAACAAGGACGACTGGAGGTAACATACTTTTGTCTGAGCTTTAGTCCTGAGTGAGAGGGAGGGAGTACAGCACCTTAGTTTGAGGTGTTTCATAACAAAAAGTCTAGGACAAAAGAGTCTGTCTGAGCTCAATTTGACTCAGCAGGACTAACCACAGGACCACCTCTGTATGTGTGTGTCCCAGAGAGCTGAGGGCCCTGGTCATCGAGATGGTGATGTCCACAGACATGTCCTGTCACTTCCAGCAGATCAAGACCATGAGGAACTCTGTGTCACAGACGCCCAGGTGAGGCATGCTGTAGAAAGGGAGGACAGACCAACCAAGGGTGTGTAGTGAGAGCAAAGGGGGGCAATAAAGTTTAGAGTTTGTATCTCGGACTGCACAGGTGGAGCACTTGATTGATGATTAGCCGAGATTCCTGGTTGGATAAGCATCACCATTTTAATCAGGTGATCACTCGCTTCAACCACCTGTGTTCAGGCAACATCTTCTGCAGCCCTTTGCGATGCTTCTCCCATGCCATGTCTGAACCACCATGGTTAAATCTATTAGTCCACATGACTCACGTGCATCGTAATAGAGTTACCATGAGAGGGCTTGAAATGCAGCAACTCAAGAGTGGCTTAGGCAACAGTGCAGACTACAAATAATATATATTTAGTTTCTTGCTATTTGCAGCTCATCTTACACTAGGGTTGTCAAAAGTATTGAAAATCAGACACTACTAAAGATATCTTTTAGTATCTGATTAGAAATCAGATAGAAACCAGATACTCATTTGAGCAAGTATCAATACTAAAATAGTCACATTCACAGGACAGAAATGAACCTTTCCTGAATAGCTTTTCTTGAGCTATATCAGAACAAACCACTATGGAACCTACCTGGACGACTGAGGGGTTACACAGATAAGGCCACATGGTAATATAAAAGAAAGTACTATGATTTAATGTTGATCACAATCACATTCTATTGTGTGTGTGTGTGTGCATGTGTGTGCATATGTGTGTTTGTGTTTAGTCTGGATAAAGTGAAGGTGCTGTCCCTGGTGCTTCATGCTGCAGACATCAGCCACCCGGCCCGGGCCTGGCCCTTGCACTATCGCTGGACCCACAACCTCATGGAGGAGTTCTTCAGACAGGTACCTCAACCCTGCTCATGCCTGCTCTTCCCTGCTCCTGCATAATTCCATTTTTGACCTAAATTAAAAGCAAACCAATCTCTCACTGATTAAAGGTACACTGTGTAACGGATGTTTTTGCTTAGCCTGGAGTGTTCCACAGTATGGCATTCATTGCATGTATCTTGCATTTAATCAGTTACATGTGTTGTTATTGCTTGAAAATATCTGGAAAAACATGCATTCTTACTGTGAGTGGTCTCCACAGATCTGACCTGTTGCTTGTCTCCATGGAAATAGATAAATTCAATTTCAAATGTGGAACATTTCAGGCAAAGAAAAAAGCTCCACCAGAAGAGTTCTTTGGAGTCTTTAAAGGTCCTATATTACTCAAAATTGACTCTTGTGAACTTTAAGCCGTGTTATAATGCTGTTACCTCCTCAAAAGATGTGTTTTGTTTCATTCACATGTTTGAGTAACCCTTTATTATTAGTCTGTCTACATCTCCGAAGCTCAAAATGCTCTGTTCCACCTTATGATGTCATGTAGTGCTACTTTTCAAGTTAACAGCTAGTTTTTACCTTTAATTTATTATAGATTGGACATTCCAGGGCTGTTATGATCCAAACAATTCTAGTGAAGGTGTATGGAATTTAAAAACACGGTGGAGCTCTGTGTATTACCACGTGACATCACAAGGTGGAACAGAGTATTTTTCGTTTGAGAAAATAAATATGCAGGATTTGTGTGTTAAACATGTGTGAATAAGACAAAACACAACTCCAGGTATGTTTTTGATGAGGAAACATCATTATAACATAAGACAGAAAATAGCGTAATATGGGCCCTTTAACAATCATAGGAAAGCAACTCGATGCATTACCGTAAATCAACAGTAGATGTGTAATATTTTGTCACTCACAAATTTAATGTTACTGCAGCCAAGCCGTCCTTCCTTCTGTTTGAATGCAGAAGGGTCTGGAACCGGATCATAAAGAGCGTCATAACTTTGTCCAATTACAAAGGATAATTTGTAGGAAGACATGTCCTCTGAGTATCGATAATGTCTTTTACCTCGTTAGGCCAGTTAATACGCAGCAAC
>KN484343.1:0-13236 GCA_000787095.1 Periophthalmodon schlosseri | reverse complement strand
AGTAAACTTTATACGCCCGTGTTCAAGGCGTCACTGCTCTGATCTGACCCCGTTTTCACCTCCTCCGTCACACGCTGTTCACGCTGTACACGCTGTGGGACCATGGCCGTGGGACGATACTGATTTGGGGTCACGATTAACATGGACAAAATAATTGCGATTAACAATTATATCACAATAATGATTAAAGTTGCAGACAGTTAAACATGTTCTGGATATGAATAATTTTAAATGTAATTTTATGAATAAGTTACATATTTAAACAGCTGCTACAGTAATGTACTTTGTTATAGGTGAAAACAACAGTGATCTACAGGAGAACATCAGGGAGAAGTTTGTTGTTTTGTTTTTTCTGCACATATGAACCATCTCACACTCTGGACCTCAGGGACCGGCCTCCTGCTGGTGCCAGAGTCAGGACTAAACCAGGGCTAAACCCGAACTAAACCTGGACTAAACCTGGACTAAACCAGGACTAAACCTGGACTAAACCAGGACTAAACCAGGACTAAACATGGGGAATCAGCGTTTGAGTTTTATGCAAACCTGGAACATTCTTCCTGAAGATGTGAGACAGGCCTCTACTTTGACAATGTTTAAATCCAGGCTCAAAACAGCAATTTTATGATGATTATTTATGTTTTGATTTGTTGTATTGTGATTTTAATGTCTTTCTTATTCTGTAAAGCACTTTGAATTACTTCCTGTATGAATTGTGCTATACAAATAAACTTGCCTTGCCTCATTCTGGTGATGTAATGCCGATTATCTTTGTTGGCGATTATGACGATTATATAAAGTCAGAAGCTGGCTAACATGTACCACTCCTCTGTACTCACTTCTTTCTCCAATTTTATTTTGTTAATCGGTGATACACGCAGGATTCGGCAGCGTCGCGTCGTCATTTTGGTACAAATGAAAAAAAAACATCTGCTTCTCGCTAGTGTGATGTGCAGCTGTCCATAGGGGGCGCCGACAGCTACACGGCTCTTTGTTGTGACGACGTTTACAGCACCAAAGGAGAGGACGTTTACTCGTTCGTTCATTCGTTCGTTCATGCATTCGTTTGCACAAAGTGGTCACTGATATATTTATATGAAAAAAGAGAAGTACAGACCTTTTAAACTATCGCATAAAGGCTTAAACTAACAAGCTGCGTTCCTGTTCAAGACGCTGTGTGCGCGGGTGTGACGCTAACTGTAGGCACTGCTGCGTCTGAAGCTCCGTTAGACCTTAATCTGAGGTTTATTTTAACACAAACGGACCGGAAAGAACTGACTTAGCTGGAACTGCAACAGGTGACCTATTTTGTGCCGTTAAACAAGTCTCCTCACATAAACCGGAAAGAACTGACTTAGCTGGAACTGCAACAGGTGACCTATTTTGTGCCGTTAAACAAGTCTCTCTCACATAAAATTACAGTCCCAAGCTAGCTAGCGTTAGCCAACAGTTTTTCAGTCAGTCACTCTCAGCTTTTTGTTGAAAATCAATCACAGGCTCCTGAAAATGCGCTCTTTAAATCCATTTTGTATTTTTTCTTGCGTTTCAACACTTTTTGGCAGTGTTTGCTAATGTGTGCGTTGTGTCACCATGGTAACTGCTGAGCATTCTTCCATAGACATATATGTAGTCTCCAAACTTCTGATCTACAGATATTGAAAATGATCGTTATTTGTTTGGCATCGGCTCCTCAAACTAAGGAGAACGTTTAAAACTTACATTCCGTCCCCTGTAAACTTGTTGTTTATTTGAATTTCATTATTTCTGCAACAAGTATACGATTTATTTTCCAAAAGTTTGTTGCAAAAAGTCCACACATGCATTTTTTCAGCCGTCTCCCACACACGCACACACAGATAAAGATTTAAAAAACATTGCAAACATTTGAATAAGTCTGGGCCGAAATAAGTCTCAATTTGAATGTGAAAATGAAAAAGTTTTGGTAACATAATTTGGTTTCCGCGTTTGTATCTCAGAGTGGCTCTTTTCGATTCACTGGCTCCCTTATTACTTCTCTATCTCCACTGCGAACCGCCGAGTTTTATTATTTTTAAACTTTGCGTTGGTGCTGTGACCTTTGAACGGCGACACTCGGGAGCGCGGCGTAAAACAAAAGTGAAATCCGCGGAGTGTCGACCCAAAGGTGAGAACGAGCGAGACGTTTGAGCTCATATCCGCACTATAAACACCAGCGCTTCACAAAAGGAAAGGAATACACGGAGGGGTTTAAAGCTGCACCGTGTCACTTTTCTGCTCGGAGGGTACGGCGGCTGCTCGTTTCCGTGGAGATGTTAGTGTTTAGCTCAGAATTTTTCCCACATAACATTGTAATGATCTGATATTTTGTGTTTAGCTCAGAGTTGACTCCTTTTGTTGTTCTTGTTACTGTTTATGTGCTGCTGTTAATGGAGATGTTGGCGCTTTGCTGGAATGTTCCACAGTGTGGCATTCTTGCGTTTATTCAGTTACGTTACATTACCGTCTCCGTGGATAAATAGATAGTTTAATGCCAGACTGTGGAACATTCCGGACAAAATAATACGATCTCCATTGAGACCAGCAGAGAAGTTACTCAGAGAACATTTTTTTATCAAGTACAAACTTCTGCTTTTGTGTCAGGAACGCAAGGTTGGTTGAGCAGTTGCCTTTTAACCAGAAGTTCAGCGGTTTGATATCAGCTACAGCATATACATATAGCTGTTGTGTCTTTGGGCAAGAGGCTGCGTGTTTCCTCATCATTAACTTACGCAGAGTCGTGTTTCGGTTAGAGATCGATCGATATCCGTTGATTATTTTGAAACCAGAACAACTGATGGACGATGTTTGGGCTGATTGATCATTTTTCCCAAATAATATTGTAAAGATCTGATATTTTGTGTTATTTCAGAGTTGACAGCTCCCACAAATGAATACTGTCGTCGTGTCCTTGGGCAAGACACTTCACCCACCTCGCCCCCAGTGTCTGCGTACACTGGTGTATGAATGTGTGAGTGAGTGGGTGAGTGGTTCCTTGATGTAAAGCGCTTTGAGCCTAGAAGGTGGAAAAGTGCTATATACTGTATTTTCCGGACTATAAGTCGCTCTGGAGTATAAGTCGCACCAGCCAAAAAATGCATAATAATGAAGAAAAAAACATATATAAGTCGCACTGGAGTATAAGTCGCGATTTTGGGGAAATTTATTTTACAAAATCCAAGACCAAAAACAGACATTTTATCTTTAAAGGCAAGTTATAATAATAACAATAAAATACAGAACAACAGGCTGAATATCAGTACATCACGCTAACGTAACACATTTATATTTATTCAGCTACATGAAGCACAGACAACGAACTGAACACGTGTCTGGTGTGTTAACGTAAGATATTAACAGTTAATCAGACTAAAGCATAAAAAACAAGCTAACACGTTTACTCTCGATCTCACTCCAAATCACTAAATCCATTGAATTCTTCATCCTCGGTGTCGCTTCTGAACAACTCCACCAACTCCAGAGGTAGATGAAGCGCCGCGTAGTAGATACTGGTACAAGCCTAGAGCGCCCTCGCGTGGTTGTCAGTGTGACAATAAGAAAGACGTGAAATTATGTATTTTAATAATTTTACATATAAGTCGCATCTAAGTATAAGTCGCACCCCCGGACAAACTATGAAAAAAAGTGCGACTTATAGTCTGGAAAATACGTTACATGTGATTTAAAAAAAAATGTTAAAAAAAAATGCTTTTGTGTGTGACACTTGTATGTGAAGGTTCTATTGGTCAGTTTCTGGTCTGTTTTGGAGACCGGCTCTAGTGAGTGGAGACCACTGTTGTTTTTGCTCTTATTTTGACGTGGGTTACGACCTACAGCAGCCGTTATGTTCAGAAAATAAACAACCAGAAACAGTTTGCCATGTTTCCTTAAACCAGAACACTACAGTATGAATTGAAATGGCAAAACAAACTTCAAACTTCTTACTTCCGTGTGGTCACATTCTGTCAGTTCATGTTGGAAACTTAAGCTAAAAATTGCAAATATCGGCCTAACTCTCATTTCAACTGATCAGTGCATGTTTTAGTAATCCTGCATTTGAGACGTGAGTATTCAGAAAATTTTGGTTTCCCCCTACCCCCTATCCCCGCCCACTTCTCTCTGTAAACAAGGACTCCAGGTCATGAATGTAGGCTTCAAACTGCTGCCGTAGCCGTTTTCAACAACCAAAACATGGCGTAGAACAGGTTTTGAACAGGATCTGAAAGTATTATAAAGTAGTTGAAATGGGGCTCTAACACGCCTGCCGTAGCCGTTTTCAACAACCAAAACACGGCGTAGAACAGGTTTTGAACAGGATCTGAAAGTATTATAAAGTAGTTTTAGATTAATTTTGCAGTTTACAATTAATAAAATGTAAAAAATAAAAAAAAAAATATATAAAAATAAATAAAATACATAAAAAAGGGAAAATTTTAAAATAATAATCTGATATTATTTTAATTTAAAATGTAATGTTTTAAGTCTTCTTTAAAGCTAAAACAACTTTAAGAAAAGCAGTGCACAGAGCAGACCAGCGTGTCCAAACATATGTCGTTTATAAAGTGTATGTTTATTCATTTGGGGCTGTGTGCAAAACTCTGCATCTGCTCGGACATAAGGCTGGATGCCCTGGACAATACCCTGTTAATTACTCCAACAATAATTAGCATATAATGATCTAGTACCCTTCACTATCGCAGTCCGCAGCTTCACTGGGAATACAGCACTTTCTAAAGCTAACAGTAACTTAATAAGATCACATTATGCATCTGTATCTGGATTTTAATCTCATTTTATTATAATTAACATAAGAATATTAGTTAAAGTTTAATTTTAAGCAGCGGAAACAAAACAAAAGGGGCACAGGCGAAAAATACAAGCCACAAATCTTAATAACTGATAAGCTGTTTCACATAAAGACGTAACTTTTCCGTGGCGTCGCTATTGCTTTGCCTAAACATATCGCCATGGAGACGAGATGCCGCCAGGCCGAGTTACAGGTTCAATCTGCTTCGCTCACAGTAACAGGAGCGTTTGTTTTCCGAGTCATTTTTTGAGCAATAAAAACTAACTGAGATAAATGATGTTTAATGCCAGACTGTGGAATATTTCAGACAAAGAAATAACATGTCCATGGATACAAGATGGCAGATCTCCAACAAAAAAGTTACGTATTGCAGCTTTGAAGCATATCCCAGATTTATCTTCACATCGTTTTTTTCTTGACCCGCTCCTGAATTATTTCAAATTCGACTTCGATACTAAGAAATAGACTCGATACGATTACGATACCACAATGAAAATAAAAAAAACACTATTTATTTAGACAATAGAATGTGATTTTCAACATTAAATGGTAGAACTTTCTCCTATTTTCCCATGTCCAGGTAGATTCCATAGTGGTCCATGGCAGGGGTGTGCAAAAATATTAAAATAATATACAGTATCGATAACGTGGGCTGCTGTATCAATATATTTTTTTGTATATTTTACCAAATTATTCTGTCACAGCGCTACAATTGTGTTGCTTGTTTAGAGGAAAGAAACCTGTTTATGCGAACATTTGAACATTTGATTCACTGTTTTGATTTTTAAAACAGGTGTATTTCATATTAGCTTTGCACAGACAGTGGTTTAACAAAAACTTTTAGTGTCACAGTTGTTTTAGTCGATATGTTGTGATCCTTCAGAGCCGTTAAACTGCACATGTCCCTGTGTAAATGTAAATGTGTCGTATAAACTGTGGATGAATAATATTGACCAGTGGAACAGTTTGACGTGTTCTTCTAGTCAGTCACATGAACTAAACAAAATGCACTTTATGTTCATTTATCTTCAGTAAACGGAAGATAAATGCTCCACTAATGTTTATTTTTTTGTGAAAATGGGCGGATCATTAAGGGTCACGAAAGCCTTTATTTTTCACTGAATTATATCAAATCAACTTGAAATATATCACATTGTATTGTATCAAATTGAAAAAAATACTGTATTGAGATATGTAGATCATTCTAAAGATATTCAGGAAATTCCTGTGAATGTGACTTTTTTAGCATCTAGTTTCGATACTAGTTTTAGCATCGATTAGTATCTGATTTCCGTTACTTTTGGCAGCTCTGCACTGTACACGAAATCCAAAAGACAAAAAAACTCATAAGATGTTTCCAGATGGTTCAGGTTGAGATGAGCAGACGGAGCACAGAGAAGGAGAAGGAGAGAGGAGGAGGAGGTAATTTACCGACAGCGCTGTCCTCCTGTGACTCCCGCCTCGGCCGCGTTGCCAGATAAAACAGACCTGGCGCCCCGCTGTGAGCCCATCAATCAGGCCTTATACTCGCTCAAAGGAGCGCACTGTACGCCCCACCGCGCTAACGCTAACGAGCTAGTTACACACGCGGGCATGTTTGCATAGCCTCAGAGCGCTGCCAAAATCATATAGACTGTAACGTACACAGCGTAAGGAAGCGGGGAGGAAACGGCAGACTTTTATATCTGCAGAGCTGCTTCAGGTGTCAGGACTGTGTTTTTAAAAGCCCTGTATTTTCTTCCCCACGTGTTTGGACAAAATGTGTCTTACCCCTGTACAGATATATTATATAAGCAGCTCTTGAGGTCAAAATAAACCTGCTGTGTGCTGCCTGCGTCTAATCATAAACCGTCATTTCCGATAATCAGGAAGTGCGTATTAGCAAGCTAGTTGTTGTCAGCTTTTGACTCTGGAAGTTGTGAAAAGCGTTTATAACCTAATCGTGATGAGTATTTTTTTCTGTAAAATACCAAAACAGGGAAAAAAAATGTGTGTAAATGTTTGTAAACTGAGGCCGTGGTGGGTATAGTCAAAAAGGTACTAAAACAAGAGTAATATTACTAAAAAAGTAATATACTCCTCAAGACTTAAAGGGCCCATATTACACTATTTTCTGATCTATGTTATAATGTTTCCTCGTCACAAACAGACCTGGAGTTGTGTTTTGTTTCATTCTCACATGTCTAACACACAAACCCTGCATATTTAGGCTGAGTTCTTCTCTCAAACAGAAAAAAAAACACTCTGTTCCACCTTGTGATGTCATGCGGTAGTACAGGAAGTGCCCCACTGTGTTTTTAAACTCCACACACCTTCACTAGAATCATTTGGATCATTACAGCCCTGGAATTTCCAATCTCTACTGAACTAAAGGTAAAAATGTAGCTGTTAACTTGAAAACTACAGCTTCATGACATCACAAAGTGGAACAGAGCATTTTGAGCTTTGGAGATGCAGACAAACTAATAATAAAGAGTTACTCAGACATGTGTGAATGAAACAAAACACAACTCCAGGTCTGTTTTTGAGGAGGTAACAACATTACCGTATTTTTTGGAGTATAAGTCGCACCAGAAAAAAATTGCATAATAATGAAGAAAAAAACAAATATTTCACATATAAATTGCATCTGAGTATAAGTCACACCCCTGGCCAAACTGTGAAAAAAAGTGCGACTTATAGTCCAGAAAATATGGTACAACATGACTTAAAGCTCAAAAGATTCCATTTTGTGTAATATAGGACCTTTGACGTTATGGAGGTAAAGTTTGAGTTTGTCTTTAGATCAACTGAACAGAAAGATTCAAAGTTTAATGTGCACATATCGTTTTTTCCTATCACCAAACATCAAAATTTCCCGTAATCCCCATTCATAAAATTTTATACGTTCAATATTTATTCTCCAATGACATGAAAATAGACATGCGAGACCTGATTTGAGCCGTGTTGATCTGGTTCCAGTGCGTGCATCTGTTTTTCCTCTTTCATACCGTTTCTCGTGCTCATAAGTGCTAACACTGGCAAAACCGCTGGACGGGGAAGTCGTTCTGCCAACAACATGTACCGTAATGAACTCACGAGGGAGCGGCGAGAAACAGAGCACCTCTATATCCCCACGTCTGCGCTATGTAAATGTAAATGAGATGTATCTGGGTTGGGCATCTGACGTTTTTCTCCTGGGCACCGGTGTAGCGATGCAGCTGGCGCGCTACAGTAAAAGTCCAGTTTGTTCCTCGTCTGTTTGGGACAGAAAAACGCGGCTCACCTGTTCAGAACAGCACCTGGCCAACGAGAATATACTGTTTGTTTTTATCAATGTATGTGTTATTCTTTTGATTTTTTTTAGCTTTCTGCCATGTTTTAACGTTGTTCCCTCATCAAAAACTTGCCTGAAGAGGTTTTAGACGTCATCCATGCACGTTTGAGTAATTTAGCGATCTCTCCTGGGCTCTATTCAAACCCTCTTTATGGTTAGCTGTAAGATTCTGTACGAGGCTCCGCCCACAAGTCTACGTCACCCACGCTCCCACACGACAATTCTACATAAATACACAAAAACTTGATACAAAACTGTTCACTACAACTTCACAAACCTGGTGCGATGTGCAGTAGTTTCATTAGCGGGATGATGACATTGATTGTGTTGTGATAGTGCTCTGAAGGGGGAGTGACTTAGCGTGGAGAGCAAAGGGAGGGGGGACTCAGAGCATCAAAAATGAAAGTGAAACTTATTAAACATTAAATGTTGTTTCCGGCAAATATAGCATTTTCTAAACAATAAATATGTTATGTGTTAGCAGTTAATGCCCCATTGAAGTAAAATACCACTATTTTCTGATCTATGTTCTAATGTTGTTTCCTCGTCACAAACAGACCTGGAGTTGTGTTTTGTTTCATTCACACATGTTTAAACCTCCAAATTTAGGCTGAGTTCTTCTCTCAAACTGAAAACACTCTGTTCCACCTTGTGATGTCATGCGGTGATACAGGAAGTGCTCCGATGTGTCTTTAAACTCCACACACCTTCACTAGATTCATTTGGATCATCTAATTGTCGTTCTCAGTTGAGCAAAAGCTAAAAATGCAGCCGTTAGCTTGAAAACTACCGCTTCGTGACATCACAAGGTGGAACAGAGCGTTTCGGGCTGTGGAGATGTAGACAGACTAACAATAAAGCATGTGGATGAAACAAAACACTGCTCCAGGTCTGTTTTCGAGGAGGTAACAACATTATAACGCGACTTAAACCTCACGAGACTCCATTTTGTGTAATGTAGGACCTTCAAACGTCCCTCGCGACAGTTAAAACTGAGTAACTTCTTTCACAAACATTTACATTTGAACGATTATAAAAAAAAAAAAAGATACCTAATATAATCCTTAAATACACCCGTCCGTTTTATACGAGCGCTAAACGCACACGCTTTAGTCTCGCTCGTAAACGTGGCTGTAAATGAACGGCCGGAGCTGCACCAAACACGGTGAAGTGCTCTAGATGTAGATTATGACGCAGAAGAGGAAACATCTGGGGACTCTTCAGATTCAAACTCCTCTCGTCTCATCACAGAGCGGCGCGTTGTATTTATAGAAACCGGTCCAACGTGGAATCATTCACAAACAACGCCGGTGCGAGTGGACGAGTGAATGGAGCCGTTGAGATGCACACGACGGGGTTTTGTGTCGTTTTTACGGTTCTGACTTGGTTTGGTGGGAAAGTAGCTGTGGTCAAAGTGTCAGTCCGTGGAGAAAAAGTTGAGAAGAAAAGTACGAAAATACAGGAAGTAGCGCTGAGTCAAACCGAATCCCTCTTTGTCGTCAACACAGGACGTTCTATCCAAAACGTAGGAACGATTTCCGCAAAAGGACGACTTTTTTCTGACAGTTTAAAGCTTCATTTAAAGAGCTCATGTCACACTATTTTCTGATCTATGTTCTAATGTTGTTTCCTCGTCACAAACAGACCTGGAGTTGTGTTTTGTTTCATTCACACATGTTTAAACCTCCAAATTTAGGCTGAGTTCTCTCTCAAACTGAAAACACTCTGTTCCACCTTGTGATGTCATGCGGTGATACAGGAAGTGCTCCGATGTGTCTTTAAACTCCACACACCTTCACTAGAATCACTTGGATGATTTCAGATCTGGAATTGCGGATCTCTGCTGAACTAAAGGTAAAAGATTCACTTGAAAACTGCCACTTCATGACATCACAACGTGGAACAGAGCATTCTGAGCTTTGGAGATGTAGACAGACTAATAATAAAAGAGTTACTCAAACCAAACATAAGTAATCCTCCAAACAGGTCTGTCACAATAACACATTTTGAAGTGAGATACACTGCGATAAACCGTAATAAGTTTGTCCGCTGTTCAGGTTGGCGGTTCAAATCCAGCTCCCACAGATAAATGCTGTGGTCGTGTCCTTGGGCAAGACACTGTTAACTGTTTTTTCTGCTGCTGATATGATTTTCTTGTTTTAAATGTTAGGTACAAACTCAATATTTAGCAGAGTCAGGGGAGTCGACAGGTGGGGGACAAATGGGTCTGTTGTCCCGGGCCCCAGGGTCTTAGAGGGCCCAGAACAAGACCCTCTTCCTATCCATTGATATTAGAGGGGGGCCCATGTGAAGCTTCTTGCCCTGGGGCCCAGGGTCTTAGGGGGCCCAGAACAAGACAATCTTCTTATTCATTAATATTAGAGGGGGGCCCATGGGACGCTTCTTGCCCCGGGGCCCAGGGTCTTAGGGGGCCCAAAACAAGACCCTCTTCTTATTCATTAATATTAGAGGGGGGCCCATGGGAGGCTTCTTTCCCCCGAGCCCCAAAATTCCTGGTGACGGGCCTGAGCAGAGCTGTAGACTTTTATATTTGTTATTAAACCGTAGCAGCTCTTTCACATTTTAGACATTTTGAGCTTTCACAGAAGAAAAACCCATTAAAATTCATCACTTTTTTCTAAAAATTCTGAATTTTGGGACGTCACCTGCACAACCTCTGTGGTACGAATCAAAAATAGGTCGTTTTAACAGGGCAAACGGTAAAATTCATGCAGCGGTGAGACAGAAACATTCCAAGCAAAAGCAATAACATCTCCATGGAGTCGAGCAGGTACAACGGACCCTTCAGAAAAGTTACACAGTGCAGCTTTAACTTCACAACTCCCGTTTAAAGCGGCCGGTTCGACCTTGGGTTCAGTCGGCAGCGGCGTATTGTTCTCTTAATAACGTTATTCTAATTTTAGCCCGGCCTCTGCTCTTCCGTCCCTCGTGCACGTTTTAATTTTCACTTTCATAAATTACCTTTTTTACATTTGGCTGGTTTTCTGAGGAATGAACACCTGAGGAGACACTCGAGTTATGGGGCCAAAGCTTTGTACAAAACGGCGGTGTTTTTGCTCATTCTGCCAAGATTAGATTACCATCGCTCGTTTGAACTTATTTCAAATATAATACTCGTCCTCCGTTATTAGCCCAATCTGATCTGGAGTAACACGTTTTGCGTTTTTGGTTTGGGTATGATTTGGATCAGTGTAGTGTCAGTAAAAGTAGTAAAGTACTGTACATAGGTAGAATTTTTGGGTATCTGTACATATGCTTAAGTAACTTTTACAGTGGATACTTTTTACTTTTACTTCACTACATTTGAGAGCAGTGTCTGTACTTTCTACTCCACTACATTTTTTAACTGGACTGAAACGTAAAAAGTACTTTTCATATGATTTGAGGGGTTATTTTTACCGTGTTCGTAACATGCTGACTAAAGTTTTCGAGTTCGAGCTTCGGCTTTGACCAGAACAAAAATAAATACACAAAATTCATGAGAAAAATGTAGAAATCGATTTGTCTTGTTACTGTTGAACAAAATATCTCTCATTTTTAATCAATATCACTCCATTTTACACTTAAATGAACAACACTTGTGTGAAATACTTGTACTTTTTACTCTTTAAATACATTTTTAAGCAGGTACTTAAATACTTTTACTTAAGTAGGTTTTTTTCACGTGATACTTTTACTTTTTACCTCTGTATCACAACACAAGTGAGTACTTCATCCACCGCTGGTCTGGATGTGGACGCTGTGGTCGCTCACTGCTCTACACAAGTTTAAAGCTGCACTATGTAACTTTTGCGGTTGAGGTTGTTCCGCAGTATGGCATTAAACGTATTTATGTCCATGGAGAGAAGCAGGGGACCCACCGAGCCAAGCTACGAGAAGCTGAAGACCATCTAGGGATCTGCAGATACATTGACGTAATAAGACTCTTTCCTGGTCGTAGTTGGGCCAGAACAGAAAATTTCAGAATATCTGAACTTTTATTTACACAGAGTTGTTCTGTCGTTACTTAACAACAGCTCCATAACACATCTGGATCAGTTTTGTCTCATTTTATTTCAGTTTAAATTAAATAAATCCTGTTTCAGTCTCTGCTCTGGTATCAGTTGTTATCGAATATAAAGCTATAATATCGAAATCGTTATCGAAACGGAAAAAGCCGCACCGGTGCCTCCCAAATGCCACCAGTGGGACATTTCAGACAAACCAGTATCATCTCCATGGAGACAAGCAAGTGGCAGTTACGAAGTGCATCAGTATCAAAAGACGGGTCAAATGCGATGGACGTATTTCCCGACAAAGACAATTTAATGTGTCCTAATCTAAAGCCCACCGTGTTACACTTTAGCCACAAAAAAAATACACAAAAATCTCATTTGAGTTGTTTTTATTGGACTGAAAAACGTGGAAAAAAACATGCGTCTTTACTGTAAACGGGCTCGCATCTCCACAAACCTGACTCGTATTCAGCCCGAACGACGTCCTCCTCCGTGGTTTGTTCCTTTGGCTAAAATATTCCTCGGCATCTAAACTCGTCTGTCTCCATGAAGAAATGTCCAACGTCTGGTTTAAACTTTGTATTTCCACGGAATCATGCGGGCGACGCGCCGCCTCCAGAAAGTTCCACACTGTCACTTTAAAAAACGGTTCAGAGGCCACTTTGTAAAACTCTCCAGGAGCGATTACGTTTGAGAGGAGACTGAAATCTGACCTGCGAAACTATTACAAGAATCCCATGCACTTCAGAACATGTTTGGAAAGGTTTTAAAGCAAGTTAACGATGTTTTTGTTTTATTTTCATTTACAGAGGACTAAATAACTGCCATTTGACACTTGTTCCAACACTTCGGTTTGACTGTGACATATCGTACCAGCCGCACTCTAAACTTTGAGCGTGTCCGAACTTTCCACCGCGTGTTTCTGTGTGTTTTTATGTTTTCGTGTTTTTATGATCAGAGCTGCATTTCTTTAGCTGTGGCCTTATCGTTGTGTCGTTTTCATCGCCCCGGTTCTGACCCCATCACTTTTTACGGCCCGGTTCTGCTTCATAACCGCGTCTTTCCTTGAACTTGACAACTGT